>JAULBS010086488.1:0-18151 GCA_032355785.1 Symmetromphalus regularis | reverse complement strand
CACAACCAACCTACGTCACAGCACCACCCTACTTCCCAGGACCAACCTACTTCAAAAAACCACCCAACTTCACAGCACCACCCTACTTCCCAAAACCAACCTACTTCACAGCACCACCTTACTTCCTAGCTCCACTCTAATTCCTAGCACCACCCTACTTCCCAGAACAAACATACTTCCAACCACCACACTACTTCCCAAGACCTATACCCTACTTCCTGGAACCACCTTTCTTCCTGGAACCACCCCTTCTTCCCAGTACTACGCTACTTCCTGGAACCACCCTTCTTCCCAGCACCACCCTACTTCCCAGAACTATCAGACAACCCAGGACCATCGGACGTCCCAGGACCACCAGACTTCATGGCCAATGTTCAACTTAAGTATAGGCCTTTAGTTTAACCTTTCTCACAAAATCTTATTGTTGTGTGAGACCAAACAAAAAATTTATCAAAAACTACACGAGGATATGTTTTTCTTGTAAAGCCAAGTTAATAAAAACAAGACCTTGTTTATGGCACAAAGTAAAAAAAAAATTGTATACTGTGTATATAATGTCAAATTTGGGACAGTGCTTATTAGGGTTACTTTATTGTGTTCAGACTTCTCATATTATTAATCATCTACAGACAGATGTAACGAAATTGATCAAAACTATAAACTTAAGGTTTTATATACTAGTACATGTGCTTTTCTAAATGGATCATTATAATATGATGAAATAAATACTATCCCTTAATGACATGGTTTGGAAATTGGTAATTCATTGAAAGCTGACCGGTGCATTCATAAATTACAAGTTATACAGTGATTAAATTCATTCTATAGTTAAATATTTGCTCTCATAATGAATAGTCTAAAAGGGGGCACAAATTAAAGTATACTTTGTTAATTTTTAAAATATAATACACATATATGTAACAACATTATTCACAAGGAGCAAAATGGCAACAAGACAGATGGGGTGAAGAATATTTTGTTAATATTTACATGTCCAAAATTTATATAGTTATTCCAACATGAGTTTAATTATACAATATGAAAATATATGGAATGCATACGTTGACTAGCAGTTGATGTAAAAGAAACTTGCAATAATTGTTATACTAAATAACTAATAAGAAACTTGCTACATAATTATATACATGTGTAATGTCAATAACATTAATTCTTTCAATGGTTTTCATTATAACATAAAACTGTTAGCAACACAATTTAGATATGAACACTAGCAAAAAAGAAAGAATTAATTAATGATTCCCCAGCACACAGTTTATTCAACGGCTATTAGATGTCAAACCTGCTGCCACCAAATAGTCTACTCCTATCAATTAGCAGCAAGTGATCTTTTATAACCTTTTTCCTACAGACACAACAGTACATACCATGGCTCTTATTGAAGGGATGGGAAGTCTGAAAATTAATAATCATTGTATGAAAGCTAATTTCAATAACGAAATAACCCCAAGGATGGGCAGAGTTAAAAAAACAAACACCTTAATAAACAATGTCTGAATTCAAATATGGTGAACTGATTAAAATAGCATCTGATGTTCAGTGTTAACCTTTTTTACACAGACATCTACAAAAGTGAACAATAAATTTGGTGTGTTGATGTAATAATACATGTATTATTTCAAGGATCAAATTTCACCACGGCATTGAAGCATTTACCATGCCACCCTGTCCCTTTGTTGCAATACCATCTCAATTTCACTTCTAACAATGGCAAATATTGTGTTGCCCTTTTTTCCCGCTTGCCCCATAGGAAACTCACATTTGTCATTGTGAACCTGTGTCCTCACAACTGCCTTGGTGCAAGGTAGTAATCGCTGTGCCCCCCATCCCCCCCCTACACCAAAGTTCAACCTCTGATATTTATACTCATGCAACTTTATCCTTGTTGCTGTCATGTTCTTTAGCCAAGTGATCATAATTACAGTAAACAAAAATAAAGCATTTAAACAAAACATGGAGACAAATATTTATCAAGAGATCCAATTCATAAAAATGACTATATACAGATATTAAATGAACATTGAAATCAAAATTCCATGGTCAAAATCATATGTAATGCTTTATTACGTTAATGTTAAATAAGTATGCAATATAATTAAATATTTTACATAATCATAATACATATACAGTGAATTCTCTATAACAGATGAGTAAACTGCATTGTAGTTTTACAAAAAAATGTCCTGAACATACACAAAACCTTAAAAAGGGATGTTAACTTTATTATGAACATTTAGAGTATCTGAATATTGTGTTATATACCAAATGCCATTATAAAATGAACTGACAGTACAAAACATTTGATCAACGACACTGTAATGAGTCTTAAGTAGCATGAACCCAACATTTAATAACAGTGCAAATATATGAAGAACGTTGTTTTTTAATTTGCAAATTTTGTCGAAAACACTTCATGTATCTGATAATATTTTTAAAAAATACAGAGACAAAACATAAACAATTGCCACAACTTAATACCAAGAATTACGGTAATTGACCAACTTCTAACACAAAAACATATTTAAACAAGCCTGCAGTTGTTCCTCTACAAAGTCCATAATGCAACACAAAATACATATAATTTGAGTTGTTTAGTAAAACAGAAATAAATCTCTCATCATAACAATAGCTATTAAGTGTAAACCAATTGAAGATATACAGATAGGTAAACCACACAGTAATGCTAATGCATGGACAACCCCAACACACAATTTTTCTTTTGAATGGAAAAGCTGAATGCTAGTCTCACTTAGCAGTGTCAGTAGTTATGGTATACATGTGTGTGTGTATATACATATATACATACACACATATCCATTGCTGTTCTTGCAAAACCACATATGTGACAATAAAAAAACTGGTTTTGAAAGATAAAGTAAAATGGTCTGAAATTTACTGCATCTGATTGGCTGATCAAATTAAATAGCTTGTCAAATCAATGCATGCTGCTCTATGGATCTGATATCCACAAAAATGCTATTTATAGAAATTGGTCACATACCTGGTTTTGCAAGAACAGCGACAATATACCGTCATGTATATACATACACGTCATGTATACATATGTATACATTATGGATGTATCTATAGATAGTTGCATTAACAACCAGCTGGAATGTATTGAAGAATATTAACTATGTTTAAATTGCCAATGCTAACATGTATGATGTTCTGATGCTTGTTTTTCTACAAATCAACAAGAGCACAATGTGCATTTAATACATGTTGGTCCAAGAACAAAAAAATCCAAACCAGACTGAGTTGATCGTTATAAATGGAAATTAAAACTCTGATATTTAGTTATTTGGAGTACTCTATTACATGTACTATGGTCAGTGTTAACCTCAGGTACAAGTAGGATTAGTGGTTGTGAAATGAAGAATAGATGTTAAAATTGGGAAATCTGTAGGTATATTGAGACTTGAATAATCATATTGTAGGATTTATTGGTCACACTTATGCAAGTCCAACTTACAGGATTCATACACATCATGGAAAACTTAGTGTTTTCCAGTACTAAAAAATCATAAAAATTTGAAGAAAATAATTTTACAATGTGAAAATAATAGTTTGATAATTTTGAACCGAAGGCCACAAATTTCAATTATACCATTTTGAAATTATACCAGGTTGTCAGTGGACTACAAAGGAACTGTTCTTATGGTTCTGTTTCCTTTATCTGTGTAGACACATACACAGAGTTCTTCAGAAATATTTTTGAAGACAAGTCCAACCTGAAATTTGATGATGTTCCACATTTAAAAGCAATGCAGATTTATGCAATCGGCGAGTCCCAGACTAAAATCATGGATGACTCATCTGCATGTTACTGCTTTGTGAGGTTTCCAGGATATTACTTGATTTAATCCATTTCATATCTGCCCTTTCTGCACTGTATTGCCAGCTTGACATTATACAAAGAACCCCCTGCTACATAGAATGCAACTATTCCACTGATGAGCAAAATGACATAGGCTGGAACAACACTGGCAACATATAATGGATCTGGATGGCTATCTGTTTTCTGGTTTAACAGGGTCTGAAAATAAAAATATAAACATTAAATTAATTTAAATAACACAACAGTTACTATTTTCTTAAAGGCATAGTCCCATGTAATTTTAGGTGTTAATTGTCTAAATATTGATTACAAATGCATTTGTGATACAAGATCTTCCTTTCATATCACACAAGACATTTTAACTGAACCATGGCAAAGGGAATTCAATGTCGAGTCAATTGATTTTTTTTCAAATTTCAAGATTGGAAATTCTTGTATGTTTTTGGTGAAACCATTTCTGCGGTCGTAAGTATCTGAATGAACAACCTTGTTTCAGGAAGAATTTGAGGGAATGCGTGTCACATGAATTGAAATATATACATCACACCTTCAATGGAAAAAAGCCGTTATTTTTTTCTCTTTTTATTTATCCATGACCATAATTCATTATTATTTTAAAAACATTGATACTAAGTGAGATGTGGTGGTTATGTAATTAGTTGAATGAAGTATTTCTATGGACAAATCAAATGTTTATATTTAAAATTAATTCTTTGTTTGGAAATTAATTAGGTCAAAGATCCGTGGGAGTATGCATTTAATTATTTTTGTACGAACTGGTAGGTACGTGTACTAAAAACCAGTTACTTACCCTGTTTATTGTGAGCCCGAGTGCCCCTAAATTTTGCGACTGCAATAACATGTTTTAAATTACCATTTTAAAAAATTATTATTATTTTTCGTGTTAAAGATTTTTAGGATCCCACCCCCTCTAATGATTTTTTGGATATGCCACTGAAGAAAATGAAACAACAAATAAATGAACATGGTCTAATGTGTGCAATTTATGAATGGAAGTAGAAATAGTTCCATGTGGTCAGAGGTCATGACTCTGAAATTGACATTGGTAAACGTGCGATTATACAAAAATTTATCACATGAATTCCAGTTTGAAAGGTCAATAAAGACCTCAAAAAAATTAAATAATAATAATTTAATATCCTCTATTTATTGCACCGCGATGTATGATATTATAGCCATGTGATACATATTATCACATCGCTATAATATCATACATCGCGGTGCAATAAATAGAGGATATTAAATGAGTTGCCATTTATTATCAAATTTATGTCCTGAGAGAAATAATTTTTCTTTATCATGAGCTGGGGTAATAAATGATACGAAATGGAAACTCATTTAATAACCTATAATTATGTAACATGGTATGAGTGCACACTGGGGTAATAAGTTTGAATGTAAGCAACTTACCCTTGCAACAAGGCATTTGCAGTGATTGGCATATCACTTTGTAGTTTAATCTGTTACACAGTGCCATAGTCTGGTAATTCAAATAGAGGCTCTGCAATGATTTGGCGAAGGAGTAGTTTGGTGATAAAAAACAGCAGATCAAATCAAACAGCTTAGCGGTGTCTTTCATACTGGAAAGCATTGACATGATCATCATAGCGAACATGGCTATAATACCTGCGAATAATATACAAAATAAATACAGTAAAGTCCAATTAATTGCATCCCTGATAATAACTGACTGCAAAAAACAGTTATGTCCAAAATGTTACTTTTGAGAACAATGAATTTAGATTAAAAGTGTCATGTGAAAAAAGTAAAGTTTGTTTTATTTAATGACACCCTAGAGCACATTGATTTATATCTTATCATCGGCTATTAGACGTCAATCATATGGTCATTCTGACATATGTATTTAGAGGAAACCTGCTGCCGCCACATAGACTACTCCTTACGATAAACAGCAAGGTGTCCTTTATATGCATCGTCCTACAGACAGGACAGCACATACCACGGCTTTTGATGAACCAGTTGTGGACCACTGGTTGGAAAGCAAAAGAAATGATATCAAGGAAAATTTAACAATAACTTTGTGAAACCACACAAAACATTGAAAATAACATTTGTATTTGCAAAATGGATGTTTAATCAACGTAAATGCCATAATTTAATTTAAGCAGCAAAAAGTAAAGTTTGTTTTATTTAAAGACGCCTCTAGAGCACATTGATTTTTAATCTTATCAGCGGCTATTGGATGTCAATCATATGGTCATTCGGTCATATGTATTTAGAGGAAACCCGCTGCCGCCACATTGGCTACTCTTTCCGATAAGCAGAAGGATCGATCCGACGACCAGTTTAAGCAGCAATGAAAACAAAATCTGCAGAAGCCTTAAACAAAATATTTCTTTTGTCGGAGCGGGATGTAGCTCATGCGGTAACATGTCCTCTTGTGAAGCGGTCGGTCGTCGGATCTATCCTTCTCAGTGGACCCATTTGCAATTAGGGCTATTTTCCGATCCAACCAGTGGTTCACAACTGGTTCATCAAATGCCGTGGTATGTGCTGTCCTGTCTGTGTGATGGTGCATATAAAAGACCCCTTGCTGCTTATCGGAAATAGCCAATCTGGCGACAGCGGGTTTCCTCTAAAGACATGTCAGAATGATGATAAGATGAAAATCAATGTCATCTAGAGGCGTTGTTAAATAAAATAAAACTTTACGTTTCTTTTGTCCGTTAGTGTAGTTTGAAATGACTCACTCGACAACGTCATATTATTATATATAGATGTTAAAAACGCCTACTTGACACGAAATGCGTAAACATCGTTAAAAATAGAAAACATATCAAGAATACACTAAGATATTTGTATATTCACAGTGACAGGAACATAGAAAACTATCAATTCACCTGCTATTTGCAGATTTTCCTATGTCTCATAAGTGGACCGAAAGTGGTGTCCAGTGTATTCGGAACCCCTCGTCCCCACATATTTTTCCATTGTAGGGCCACGATAAATTAATAAAGTTTGTTTTGATTTAACGACGCCTTTAGAGCACATTGATTTTTATCATATCTTATGGACGTCATTCTGACATATTTTTTGAGGAAGCCCGCTGCAGCCACATAGGCTACTCTTTCCTATAAGCAGAAAGGGGTATTTTATATGCACTGTCACACAGACAAGTCAGCACATACCACGGACTTTGATGAACCAGTAGTGTACCACTGGTTGGAACGGAAAATAGCCCAAACCGCAAACATATTTTACATTAATTCCCAGTGCAATGTTTTTTTTATGAAAGCAGCCCTCGAAATTAAAATAATTTTGCGACGGCAATTTAGTTCAAATAATAACAAAGAAAATTCACGATAATGATAAAAAAATTCGCAAATCAATTTTGCTACAGCTTTTTGCGACGGCGCTGCTGATTGCCGTCGCGAATGTTGTGGGGTGGTTGGTTGTATTTATTCTCGTGCTTATATCCAATTAAAGTTCAATCATACTGTCCTGGGCACACAGCTCAGCTTTCTGTGCCGTCTGTCCAGGACAGAGGATAGTGTTATTAGGAGAGATGAAACCCGCTGCCTTCACATTAATGCAGCTACTCTTATCGATAAGCAGCAAGGGATATGTTATATGCAAAGATCATGTTGAAAGTGCTGCTGAATGTGGACTATTAATAACACCACCTAATGTATATAAAAAAACAGTGTAAGAATGTCTGTTAATCCTATTCCATTGTCCATGCACACTATGCAACAAAGATGACATTGGAGACGAATTCCATTATTTATTTATTTATACGTTTTTCGTAAACTCCCGTGTATTATTAAATTTATTAAAGAAATTACTGATAAATGCCGTAAGCCCTGAAAGAAAACCGGCTGTTATCTAAATATATATAATAATGTGTATTTTTTTTATTGATATGAACATCTATTTGTTAATATTCTGTATGGATAAATGTGTATTCTTGGATACGTGTTTACATATGTAAAAGTAAAATTTGTTTTATTTAACGACGCCTCTAGAGCACATTGATGTTTATCTTATCATCAGCTATTGGACGTCAAACATATGGTCATTGTGACATATTTATTTAGAGGAAATCCGCTGCCGCCACATTCAGTGGACCCATATGCAGTTTGGGCTTTTTTTTGAAAATCCATGGCTTTTGAAATGCCTTTTCTGACTAAAACCTGCAAACTATAATAGACCCCCTGTGTACTTCGGTATATTTGCGCTAAGACCACATGGCTAAATGTTATATTGATACCAAAAAGAGAAATACTGGAAAGGATTAATATTTAGGGATTTTATATAAATTTTCGTAATAAAAAGTGGGGGTATAATTATATAGGCATCCCCACCCACCGACCAAAAAGTGGAAGCGACGTGTACCCCTATGCCCCATCTACCCCCGAGATTGCAGGCGTGGAAACAGGATTTCTGAAAGGGGGGTCCAAATGTGGATTTCTCTAAAGGGGAGAGTCCAATAGTGAAAAGAAATGGGGGGCGGAATGGTTAATTTTCATATCATTCCACTCGGAAAAGGGTTTTAAAAATTTCGAGTAAAGTGGGGGTGCCTGACCCCGTGGATCCGCAACTGGATTTACGTCCACGATTAAATGTTCCTCATAATATTATGGCGTTGTGCAGCAACTGTCTGAACAGTAATAAAGTTCTGTTCTGTTCTGTTCTGAGTTCAGGATAAAGATCCATCACTTGAGACAGGTGAGGGGATCATATTCTGTCTGTCATGAATCGTTTCCATAAAACACTCACTCTGAGAGACATGTTTGTCCTTAGCAGTATGGAGTTACCTGGCGTTCTTCTTCTAATAGTGCTTACCTTACCAGCAGGTGTGTATATATCTGTTTTTTAAATATAACATATTTACCATTAAAAAAAAGTAGTTTGGTGTTTTTTCATTTTTCACTGCTTACCATTTCATCAAGTTTATATTTTTAGTTTTTTAATTTTATTTTATAATAATAATTATTAATATTTTATTATTATTATGAACTTTTCTGACTATATCTTTTATTATTCTTCCGTTATTGTTTTATATAAAATATATAAATACAGACGTCAAGATGTTGTTGTATTAAACACTTTACATTTAACAATGATAATTAACAACAGTTACAGCAGTGAGACAGAACAACTAGGCGTGCGGACTGTACACAGTCCTCCAAGTGTCCGCTTTTGTAGAGTTTGTTTTATTTAAAGACGCCTCTAGAGCACATTGATTTTTATCTCATCATCGGCTTTTGGACGTCAACCATATGATCATTCTGACAAGCGCCTCGTCTGCCAAATGCTGGCTACGCTAGAACCTATAATTGACCAGTTTTGCTGTTATGTCACTTAATAATCTCGTTTACCATGTTTACGTCACAGCGTTCTTTGTTGACGTTTGGACGCTTGTAAAGGTTGCACACTACCATAGATTTTCATATGCAATTCAATGTTATTTCTATGTAAAAATACATGTTGTAGAATTTCTCACAACATCACTGGAGATATAGGATTGGCATTTTTTTTAAAGTAGAATTAGTTGGCAATCATTCAGCCACAAAATTCTCATATGTTGACCTCTAATATTTTTAGCTATGCAACCCTAAACCTAACCACCCCTGACGTCACTGTTCCATTTGCTCTGACAAGTCGTAACATACACAGGCACGATGTGGCCAGTCCTGAGCTAAATATACCAGTAATCACACCAAGAGCTTGTCAATAAATCCAAACATAGCAAATGTCCACATTAAACTTTTAAATAGATCTTCACATGCATTGCTGTGGTTTATATTAATTATTGAAAACCAGATCTCTTTCTTAACGAACTATATTAAGCTGCTACACTTAGAGGGTCAAGGGTCAATAGTGACGTCATGCCTAAAGGTGTCTCGCCTAGTCACTCTTATTTGCTCCACTTATAATTTATTGAAATAGTTCCAAGTATAAAATAGTTTAATAGCGATGGTAGAATGAAGATAAACATTCTCTGATAACGCACTCAGTTTGAAATGTCATTTAGGAGTTTTAAGTGACCCTCTGTGGTCCGTTGGTAGGGCATTGGGCTTCCAAGCTGAAGACAGTGGTTCAAACCCCGTTAAAAGATGGCCCGCACTTGACTACGTGCCAATATTATCAAATGTATACCATCCAATAGCCGATGATTAATAAACAAAGCAACCCCCACCCCTCCCCCCGACAAAAAAAACAAAAACAAATTAAAACAAATTAGCGCTTTTAAATACACGATTTAACTTACCTCAAAACTGAAACCAGACTATGTTTAGACCTATCTCCTAATTAAGTTTATTTTTAATATAACAAATAATTCAATAATTTTAAAACAATGTTTTGTAGATATTCACTCGGCACCAGCCTCGTTCGTTGTGCCAGTAGAAAACGCGGGACGGGCAGCCAGTCTAGCAAGCGTTGTTTCCGGTCAGAATGTGGAACAAGTGGAAAGCCTATCAAACCAAACTCCAGTAGAGGTCAATAATGCCATAACCAGCACTGCTGTTAAGGATGGGACGTCAAACATTCAAACATCTTCGAGTAATACTCCGTTATCAGTGGAACAATTGACAGCCAACACTGTGTCCCAGCCAACCTCTGAGACTTCAAGTCCTGTGGCTTCCACAGTAAATGACAATCCTGGTTCTTCTGCTGTCTCTTCATCAGCAGCTGTTCCTCCTGTGGAAGGAGTGTGGCCAGCCAACTCTGTTCCACAAACTGCATCAAAATCGGAAACAGGATCCACGGCAATAGCCAGAACTTCTAACAACGACGGTTTAAAGAGGATATTAAGCTACTTGGAACGTTTCAGCTCATCTCTTCTTTTGAAGATTGCTTCCATAGAGTCGAAGTTACACTCAGTTACCAAATCCGTTGATGAAATCAACAGAGATATGCAGTCTATTACTAGTATGCAGAGTAACAGTCTATCTCTCATCCAGCAGATAGAGAAGCGAGCAATTAACTCTGAGTCATCTAAACCAGTAGATTCTTATGCTGTTGAACAGAATAGGTTAACAAATGAGATCATTTCCAATGCACCCAGGAAAGAGTCGGGGGTAAATTCACAAGCTGATCCAAATATAATCATATCACTTGCTAATAAACCACCGACCGATTCGGTTTTATCAAGTTCACACCCAGTACAGAACCCATCTGTTACGTCATCAGGTACAGACCCTGTACAAAACGCAAACGTTAAGTCATTAAATCCCAACCAAAGTCAGACATCACCTGTTACGTCATTACAGTCAAATAAAATACACGATTCACCTGTTGCGTTATTAAAGACCAACCAAGTATCGGAAAAGTCTGTTACGTCACTAAACCATAACCAAGTACCGAAGTCATCTATTACGTCATTAAGTTCACATTCAGTACAGAATGTACTAAACGAGCCACTAGGATCTCAACAGAAAGTAAACATTCCATCAAGTAATACACAGACGGCAGGACTACAAGAACAAAGACCATCACAACGAAATCAGAATCAGCAACATGCACAACCAGGAAACCAACTACTGCAGGAACAGCAGAATCAAAAACTGCCCCAAGTACAAAATCAGCAACGGCAGCAGCCTCAACCGCAACAACCACAACAGCTACTAAATTCACAGCAGTCTGTACAGCCACAACTACAAAAACTAAATCTACAACCAGAACTGTTGCAACAAAATCGACAACAGCAAGAACGGCAGCAACAAACAGAACAGCTGACATCACGACAACTGCAACAAAGTCAGAATAAACAAAAGCCAGGACAACAATTGCTGCAACAAACACAAATTCAAAGTCAATTGCAGAAGCAACAGCAACCAGGACGTCAAAATCAACTACAAAATCAACAGCCACAACCAGTACAGCAGCCGCAACCAGTACAGCAGCAGCAACAGCAGCCAGGACGTCAAAATCAACAGCCTCAACTAGTACAGCAGCCAAGACAGCAACCGCAGTATCAACCAAAACAGGAGCTGAAACAATTGCAACCAACACAACATCAAAAGTACGCTGAGCCAACCAACATGGTCGCCAATCCAGGCCAACTCTCTGATTACTACATGATCCTCTCTCTCTTGCAGGACTTCTGGGAAGCTTCTGGTTCACCTCCAGAACCAATGCCTCAGAACGGTTACATAACGGATCCTCAAGCAGAGATGACGTATGGAAATCCAGCACCACAAAGCAAGCCTGTTCCCATGACAAACAGTCCAACGACATTGCAACAGAATGCTGGAATTAAAACCCCTATACAACCACCAGTTGTGCCTCTAAAGGAAGAACCTATTGTTGAAAACTATGTACAATCAAGAGTTGTACCTTCACAAGTAAATAATGCTCAAATCTCCTTACCTCAAGATATTTCACTAATGCAAACACGCACTGGTAAAAATCCTGTACAACCTACAGCTGTATATAAACAAGGAAATAATGGTACAGTAACTCACGCTGTATCCCTACAACAACCTAACAGTGTTAATCAGAATCCACCTCCAGGAGGACAAGTTCAACAAGGAGGATCAACATCTACGTCAGTTTCGTTAACAAACCCAGACTATGCTGTAGATGTTCAGGAACTTGGCATGTCTGATTTCTACAACATGCTGTTCATGGCGGCAGATCCTAGCAAGGTGACACCAGCAAGCACTGCGCATGTTCCTACTCCTTACGATAGGCAGATGGCACAGAAAACCAAACTGATGGCTAATTTACTTGAGGTGAGTAATTTATATTCATACTGTTCAAGATCTATATGGTGCGACCCTAAAATAACTGAATAGTAGCGGTGTCACGATACACCTACCTCGCGATACGATACTTATCACGATACATAACCCACGATACGATACTTATCGCGATACCTGATTCACTGTTTTTAACTTAAAATGCTGCAACAATCTGCTTTTAAATTTCACTGAAGACGCCTCAAATTCATTTTTTGAAAAGGACATCGTATATGATTGGTTTACTCAACATGCACGGCAGAAGAAAAGCCTACAAACTTTCATTACTAATATCAACTGCGATTGGCTGACTAAATAGAGGTAGCCAATGAGATGTTACAATACAGCACGCGTCCGTACCCAGGCAAGTAATTTGCATTTATATAAAACTGGTCACAGTTATTGATCCGGTGTTGTATTAAACAGAAGTATTACGATTTGATACAGAATTAAAATATGAATCGATACATGGTTAAAATACGAATCGATACACAAGCAAGTTGATCGTGTATCGTATCGTCAGCTGTAATATCGTGATGCATCGATGCACTGAATGAATTCTACAATCAGCAATAGGTCAACTCTTGCGCCCCAGCTTTTATCTTTCATGTATTTTCTTGGCATATGGCACGATCCCCTCCCCTCCCCCAATCAGTGATCCCAAGAGAGAGAGAGAGAGAGAGAGAGAGAGAGAGAGAGAGAGAGTATAAAATAATGTTTGTTAGCATCAGATTAGTATCGATCTCTGTCGTCCAAGGGTCCATACAAATATGTATATATAAAATATGCATGCAGACTAGATACTTGTATATTAGTTTCAAGTCACCAGGGGCCTCTATGCAGCACCCATTCGCTTTCGACGGCCTTGGAGTAGTGTGACCAGTTTTAGTTGTATATACACGTTCCGTCTTGTAGTTCGCAACTGGTAGTATAGCAAATACAAAATAACACAGGTCAAGGCCGAATTTAGACATTGGGGGGCCAGGGGCACTTCAAGTTCGGGGGCCCGCCAACATAGAAATTAAATTACATGACAAATACAATTTTTTTTAAATTAATAGAATTAATTTTTTAATTATTACGGTTTTTGTTTTTTAATAAAGGAAGTCCTTTGTCTGGGGGACCGTCTGGCAGGGTCCCCGGGGCAATAGCCCCCTTTGTCTTCTTATAAATCCGGCACTGACACTGTTTATCGTAAAACAAATATATTTAGTGATGATGAAATATGATGTTTGGAAAGTCCTATGGCGTAAATCCAGGAGGGGGGCACACGACCCCCCACGTTTTTGAAGGGGGGACGCCTATATAATTATTACCCCCCCACACACACACATTTTGCTTAGAAAAACTGAATATTTCATTGAAATTAAAATGCCTAAATAATAATCTTTCCCATATTTTTTTTTATTGTATCAATGTAACACTTAACCATGTCGTCTTAGCGCAAATATACCGAAGTACCCAAGTGGTCTATAATATTGGGGGAAGAGGGCGGGGGACAGCGTGTTACTCCGCGGCCCCCCCCCCCCAGTTTTGGACAAGGGTTTATTCCCCCCCCCCCCCAACACACTTTCAGGAACGGATTTTCGCCCTTGTATATAGCTATATACGTCTCTGGTTACCTATTCGTGTTACTAACCCCAATAAGAGTGTATTTCAATATGCATAACTGTCTAATATACTATAGCATTCGAACTAATACCAGACTTATTACCTGTCGCATGAAGGCTATATTTTTACTTGTGACGGAACTTGTCACTGGCTGTCCATCAAATGTATTCTAATGTGACCTTTTGATGATTTTTTTTAATGTTTCGTGTTAGTCTATGCTGAATACACCTGTCAACAATATAATATGGATATGTACCTGACATTTATAGCACAGACGCAGTAGAGTCAGACCTAGATTAGATTGAAGGAAGTAACATCAAGTGAACTCTTAGATGAATTGAGCGGGACATAACTCAAACGTTAGCGTGTCTCCCTTTGAATCGATCGGTCGGTCGTCGGATCGATCCTTCTCAGTGGACCCATTTTCCGTTCCAACTTGTGGTCCACAACTGGTTTATCAAAGGTCGTGGTATGTGTTGTCCTGTCCTGTCTGTGGGACAATGCATATAAAAGACCCCTTGCTGCTTATTTGAAAGAGTAGCCTCTTGGTGGCAGTGGGTTTCGTATTATTGATGTCCAATAGCCGATGATAAGAACACTTTTTTTGTTGAAATTTAAAAACAAACAAACAATTCAACTAAATAATTTTGTTTAAAGTTTAAAAACCTAACGCACATAGATTTTGAGAGATGTGGCATATTTAGGGAGAGCGGCATCTAGCTGAAACGGTAGCGTGTCTGCTTGTGAACCGGTCGATCGTCGGATCGATCCTTCACAGTGGACCCATTTGCAGTTTGAGCTATTTTCCGTTCCAGCTAGTGATCCACAGCTGGTTTATCAAAGGCCGTGGTATGTGCAGTCCTGTCTATGGAACGGTGCATATAAAAGACCCCTTGCTGCTTATCGGAAAGAGTAGCCAATGTGGCGGCAGTGTGTTTCCTATAAATACATATGTCAGAAAAATCAATGTGCTCTAGAGGCGTCGTTAAATAAAAACAAACTTTACTTTTAAAAATGTGCTGGGGTGTCGTTAAACAAATAATCCTTTCGTTTCCTAACAGTAAACTTTGGCGCTACAGTATACAGGTTTGAATCTAGCTTAGAGCTAGACTATTGGCCTGAAATGGGATCTGTCGTCGGATCAATCACTTTTATAAGACTAATTGGATTATGTCTTGTTCCAGCTAATTGTCCACGACTGGTGTAATGAAGGTTGTTGGAGCGGGATGTAGCTCAAACGGTAGAGTGTCCGTCTGTGAACCGGTCGGTCGTCTGATCGATCCATCTCAGTGCACCCATTTGAAGTTAGGGCTATTTTCCGTTCCAAGCAGTGGTCCATAACTGGTTCATCAAAGCCCGTGGTATGTTTTGTCCTGTCTGTGGAACGGTGGATATAAAATACACCTTGCTGCATATCGGAAAGGGTAGCCTATGTGGTGGCAGCGGGTTTTTTCTAAATAAATATGTCAGAATGACCATATGATTGACGTCCAATAGCCGATGATAGATTTTAAAAATCAGTGTGTTTTAGAGGCGTCGTTAAATAAAACAAAACTTACTTTTTTTAAATATTGTTGTGTATGCGGTATAGTCTGTTGATAGGTGCATATAATGAACCTTTGCTGCAAATATGAAAGAATATCTTATGTAGCTGCAGTGGGTTTCTTCTCTGGACAATGTCACAAAAACCGTACATATGACAACCGAATAACGGCTGATTAAGGAATATACAAGAATTTATTATTGTTCAGGTGTCATGTCACAACCGCTGTTTTCTCGCGCATCAATCTTGTTCATGCATGTGAGAAAGAATCCATGTTAGTATTGTTCATTAATCCTAATCCCATGAAGGTATTAAACGTTTTATTGCATCATTTTTAATTCAATAAACCTTTATTCCATTTTAATGTGCAACGCTGTAAACTTCAACTACCCTTTAATAAAATTTATAATTTGAATACTCAGTCTTTTCCTTTCATTTGCGCACACTATTTTATCATTAAATTTTTTATTGATTTTTGGTTCCACTTTTGTTATTATTATTTATTGGAGAGTTTAATTATTCAGTTTGATCTTTTAAACATTGTTTAATCTGAGTTTAGTTTAGTCATGCATATCTGCAGGTATCACATGAATGTTTATCATTTACAAATAGAAACCACGAGAAATATTTAAAATAAAATTGAAGGAGTCGGACTTAGTGACGCGCTGGTTATTAAAAGGACATTACATTTCTATATCCAGGCGCAGATGCAGGATTTTGGAAAAGGGGATCCAAATGTGATAAGTGAATAGGACAAGGGGAGATGGTTAATTTTCACGTCCTTCCACTATAAATGTAAAAAAAAAAAAAAATTCTCGAAAAGGGTGGGTCCGGACCATCTGGATTCCCTCTGGAACCGCTACTGATATCTATTTTCTACACGTGTGAACGTCCCACGAAACGTCGGGGTGTGGAATTGTCAGAATACAACTCTCTTTTATGTGTCTCTGCAAACGCTAAAACCCCTGTAAACCGGAACCCCTCATAACCGGACTTGTTATTTGTATACTAGTGTCCGGTTTTTGAGGGGTTTTCGGTTTAGAGGGGTAAACTTTAATGTCACATATGCTAAATTCTCGGGACAACGAGAAATGTCCGATTTTGAAGGAATTCCGGTTTATTGAGGGTCCAATTTATAGGGGTTTCACAGTATATAAAATTTGTAGAAAAAAGCTCACGTTTATAACAATCACTCAGTTATTTAGAAAGTGTATTTTATTATAACTCAGTTGATCTATTTCTGGATGATGATTGTGGGGTTGTGTTTTCATCATTTTTTAAATTTTATTATCGTGTTTTCTTTTCTTTTTTTTCTTCTTCTTCTTATTCTTCTTCGTCTTTTTCTTCTTCTAATCTCTGTCCTTGACAGACTGCAGTAAGATCAGTTGTGTGCCTAAGACAGCGTCCTTGAACCTTTATTGTATGAAATTAAGTAAAAACAACAATTGAATATCTTCCAGCAGTTGATTTCATCATTTTACCAAAACTAATATTTCATGCGCACTGTGTGATGGTTGTTTTAAAAAAATTAATAATAAAATTTAAAACTAAAATATAGAGAAATGATTAAATAGAAAGAAAGAAAAAGAAAGAAAGAAAGAAAACAAAAGAAAGAAAGAAAAGAAACAATTAAATAGAAAGAAAGAAATGAAAGAAAAGAAAGAAGTAAAAAGAAAGAAAAGAAAGAAGAAAAGAAGAAGAAGGAAAAACGTGAAGGAAAGGTTTTTAAAATACTGAACAATAAAACATATTAAAAAAATATTCGAGTTTATGTGAATCTTAAACTTCAAAAAAAAATTTGATGTGAGTTTTATCGTCATTCTTCATAGAATTACAGCGTGCTTGAACCTTTATTAGATGAAATTAAGTAAAAACAACAACTGAATATCTTCCAGCAGTTGATTTCATGTTTTTACCAAAACTAATATTTCATGCGCACTGTTTGATGGTTGTATAAAAAAAAATTAATAAAAAAAAAAAAAAAATGCAGAAATGATTAAATATAAAGAAAGAAAGAAAGAATGAAAGAAAAGAAACAAATAGAAAGAAAGAAAAAAAGAAAGAAAGAAAGAAAAGAAAGAAGAAAAGAAAAGAAGAAGAAGGAAAAACGTGAAGGAAAGATTTTTAAAAAAACCTTAACAACTAAACAAATATTTTTTTAAATCGAGTTTATGTGAATCTAAAACTTCAAAATATGTTTTGATGTGAGTTTTATCGTCATTCTTCATAGAATTACAATTTAATCAACTTGCCTTCTTTTGAGCCATTGTTTGTTTGTTTGTTTGTTTGTTTGTTTGTTAGTTAGTTTAACGACCCCCCAGCATAAAAAATGAACATCGGCTATTGGGAGTCATACATTCGTTAAATGATAAAAATTAAATAAAAATCAGTGTAAAAGGCTGATTTATA
>JAULBS010086477.1:0-18153 GCA_032355785.1 Symmetromphalus regularis | reverse complement strand
GACCATATGATTGACGTCCAATAGCCGATGATAAGATAAAAATCAATGTGCTCTAGAGGCGTCGTTAAATTAAAAAATATATAAATAAATATATAAGTTATTTTATTAATTTTGCTGGTGATCGAGACATTGTGCGTCAACAATTGATGAATGCATTTCAGAAGTGGCATACAAAATGAACATTTATATAAATTATAATCCTTAACGCTACTGGTTATAATATTTTGTTGATATTTAGGAGTTGCTGTATCGTTATTTATTCGTTGTGTATTGAGTATGTAATTAGCTTACCTGCCCATACAATACCGATAATGTCATACATTTTGTCAGATGGATGCTTTTGAGGAAAGTAGTGTGACACTTGACGGAAGCGTGACTATCCCTGTGCATGAACCTTAGACATTTTCCGTGAAACAATTTGTAACCGGCAAACCGAAATGTTTTGACGATGTTGTCATTTCGAATTTGGGTTGTGTATTGACAGCTGTAGAATTTCACTACATCGAGAAACAAAAGAAATGCGATGTTATTTAAAGGAAACTTCTTTTCTTTAATTAATTGGTTTAATTTTACACATATGTCTGAAAGTCCCTCTTCCCAATGCAGATGGCACTAATTGTGTCATTTTCTGAAGAAGCTCTTCATGTTAAGTAACTGTACTAGTACCGGTATTATCCGTGTCACACTCCTGTGAAATCCGTGGTTTCTTGATCAGAGGGGTGTATGGCAGATGTATACTGAAGAATTATACTATATAATTGAGATCATTTAATTAAATATGCATTACATGTCGCTGATATTTAGGAATGAAAAGAAATTGGGATATATTGAGCACAATACAACTGCTGATACCTGGGTACCATGCACCATCCCCTAAATCACACGTCCATACCAGTACAGACTCGGAAGATAGCATGGTAAATATGCGATATATTGTTGCTTCATATCTAAGAAAAAAAGCTGAAATTTATTCATGCTTGTTGACAGTGATACTTGTTGTATACACTTCGTTCCCATGCATCACATATGTATTCAATGGAGTTGGACAGTGTAAGGTGTTGTCACTGTTCTAGGTGAGATACTCTGTTCATACTAGATTAATTGTGATTGGTATAGTGTGTGTTTCTTTTATCATGTAAACTGTTAAGAAGGAACGGTAAAACATTATGCTATGTCAACAGTGTCACTTTAGGAATCAAACTTCTGAAAATCAATATGATGCTCAATTTAAGTGTGGCATTTTCAATTGTTTACGTAATTTGTTAAAAATGTGTTGTTATTTTTTATAACATGGATACCGTGTCACTCTAAATGAGTGAAATCACACATATTAACCATATAATTCAGATTTTACAGACCAAAAAACTATTTTCAAGTTTCATCAGTTGTCCACGTGACATTTGAACCAAACGGTAAAAAAATGTTTCTGTAAAAGTTTGAAGTGGTCGGGGGAAATGCTGATATGCTCTTTTCCAATATATTCCTTCCTAGGCTATAGTAAAAATATAATTGTTCAAAATGTGTATACTTTCTTTTTTGGTTGAGTATGGCATCTCTTAAAATTATACTTTATCATTTTTACATACTGTAATTTCGTTACCATCAGCCGTTAATTCACCAGGGATGTATTTATAGTATTTTAAAACCTATTTAAAATTACCAGTACTTGAACTTAATATGAGTTTCTTAATGACAAGTTTCTGAAACGAATGGACAGGGGTAAATAACTTCATCAAAATGATTGAATTTGTCAACGCAATAACAACAAGCATATGGTTCCATTATGTTGCAGTTTTCTATAAAGAAAATTAAGAGAATCCCAATTAATAAATATTTATGAAAATATATACGTAATAAGAGTTCAGTGTATGTGACAAGCGTATGCCAACATTGATTCATTGCGTACAGCGATATAAATTTGATAGTGTTTCAAGCGTTCACTGACTGAGAAAGGCTGACTTTCTTTAACAGGCATTATTGCCGTTACCGAACTAAATAAACAAAGTTATGTTTAGCATTGATGTGACGTCAGTGACCCGTATTACAGTATCTTCAGGCATTCAGGCTCGTACGGGGTGACGATTGCTGCTTATTAAAGTATGCATTGACATTGCACGTTATTTAATGTGAATCGGTAATGCCAAATGAGTGTTGTGTATCAACCTCTATCCCTCCCTCCTCTTAATAAAAGAGACCCCATACACCAATAATTCTGTACTTTGGTTGTCTTTCCAGCATAAATAGGACCGATATTTTAAGTATACTTGTTGTTTGCTTTAATTGATAATAGTGTGTTGTTTTATTTTAAATGTTGGTATAATATATATTATATATATTTCAACATAAATATTAATAGTAGGACTGCACCAATCTCTGTTGAAGCACTTTTTGTTATTTCTCTATTACAATAACATTTTTATTTAGTAAATTGGTTTGATACTAATTTGTTATACACATGTAATTGATGCTATGACATTTTTACATTTAAACATAAAACTCTTTTTGGAGAACCACTATCTTTAAAAATGAGGTCTACGCTTTTACTTGTTTTCTTAACATAATTATTTTATGTCAAAAAGCAAATTAATCAAATAACGAATAAATTAAGATGTTTCTACTTACTTTATAATGATTTTTATAATTATTTCAACTTTTGGATTTAAAATGAATTATGAGTTGTTTATTAATTTAAGATGATTAATAAAACATATAACCTTTGTGTGTGTGTGTGTGTGTGTGCGTGCGTGTGTGAATATGAATATATACATGCTGCGTGTGGGTGTACGTATGTCGCCGGACGTGTGCTTATGTGTTTGTATGTATGTGTATCGTGTGTGTGTAGTATGACAGGGTAGTTAAAAAGTAAAGTTTGTTTTATTTAACAACACCTCTAGAGCTCATTGATTTTTATCTTATCGTCGGCTATTGGACGTCAATCATATGGTCATTCTGACAATTTTAGAGGAAACCCACTGCCGCTTTCCGATAAGCAGCAAGGGATCTTTTATAAGCACCGTCCCACAATCAGAACAGCACATACCACGACCTTTGATTAACCAGTTGTGGACCACTTGTTTGAACAGAAAATAGCCCAATTGCAATTGGATCCAATGAGAAGGATCGATACGACGACCAATCGCTTCACAGATGGACACGATAGTGTGCAAGAGATTATATAAATCAGTTTCGAAACAAACAAGTGTAACGTTTTGTAGAAGAATCTACTTAAGAATGATTGTGTGTTAAATGTTTAGTTATGGACACTACAAATAACATAATCACTGAAAACATGTTTATTTTACATAAATTTAATGAATTGCACAAAATAAAACAAAACAGTCAGATTTTTTTTTTGAAATAACATTCTGAAATATAATATTGAGAACATTAAACAGTATATTATAGTGCAAATAACAATAACAAATTTACAATATATGCATATTATTTCATTTACCACAACAGTATTTAAACAATAGGAACCTTTTAAAGTCAACTCAATGGAGGTTACAGAAACAACATTTCAAACAGTATAATTATCAATACCTTCACAATAACTTAAATAGCTAACAACTTGGGGTATACTGTTAAATCTCAAATTTACCTTCTTTCTTATCTCTCTCTAACATTCTGTTTATGTCTCTCTCATTCACTTTTTATATCACTCTTTTCTTTTTCTTTTTTCTTTGTCTATTTTTCTCTCTCTCTATCTCTCTTTCTCTCTCTGTATGTGTTTGTCTATCATTACTGTATATAGTTAATAGAATCCTGCTATATTTCCATGTATTAACAAAACACGCTTTTCTGAAAATAGGTATATACATAGCATTACATATTATTGGAACAACACTATACATTGTTATCAGAATAAAGTTATATGTCCATACATTAACAATAATCAAAATAGATACGTACACACACATTATTTCGACCACGATACACAGTTAACAGAATATGGGACAAAGAGAGAGAGAGAGTGACAGAAAGATGGAGAGATAGATACATAAGGAGAAAAAGACAGACAGACAGACAGACACAGAGAGTGAGAGATTATTGTAACAAACACACACACACAAATAGCACACACACACACACATCCATACATGATCAAAATACGTTAATGTCAAAATAGGTAGATATAATTATTGTACAAATAATACAATAATACAAGTTGAGCACTGGAAACAAATTAAATACAATTAATAAATAAATGAGAGAGAGTAGTGAGGGAGGTAGACATATAGAGAGAAAGAAAGAGTGGGTGAGAAATCAAAAAAGAAAGAAAGACAGACAGACAGACAGAGGTAGAGAGAGATTAACATGAGACATAGAGAGATAGTGACTGAAAGAGGGAGATTTGTTAATATGGGAGAGATAGTGATAGACAGAGGGAGAGAAAAACTGAAAAAGAGAGAGAGAGAGTGTGTAATGAGGGATATAGAGAAAGACATCGTGGGTGAGAAAGAAAAAAAAGAAAGACAGTGTAGAGAGAGACTAATATTGGACATAGAGAGGTAGTGGATGAAAGAGGAGGATTTATTTATATGGGATTAATAGGATTGACAGAAGGAGAGAATGACAGAGAGAGAGAGATGGATTATTGTAACAGAACAATATTTTCTCGTGCTCACCAAACATAAATTATTGTCAAAATAAGTGCATGTAATTTTATTGTGGCCGGATACTTTGTTATGGTAATAATTGATATATTTCCACAAATTAGCAAAGCAGTATTCAGTTACAATAAGAAGATATGTTTTTATTACATCAGTATTATGGTAACATTTCATGCATTAAAAAAAAAAAAAAATCCAATATCACATTTTGTGATATTCTAACTAAAATAATATCTGTCAGATTGTGAGTCTCAGTGGTTCAGTGGCAAAACATCGGACTCTCAAGCTGAAGACAGTGGTTCAAAAACTGATAGAGGCTGGTTCACACTGACTATGCGTCAAATGTTTGACATCCAATAGGTGATGATTAACTGATCAATGTGCTCAAAACAAAACAAAAATCTGCCAGACTGTCTTAAACGATTCACAATAGTGATATTCTGATTAAATGTACCTGTAAGGCAAATCAATTATTCAGTATTATAATATGATCTAAAAAAATATATATCTTAAAAAATTAATAAAGTAGAAGTTTATTTTATTTAACGACGCCTCTAGGGCACATTGATTTTCATCTTATAATCAGCTATTGGAAGTCAATCATTCTGACATATTGATTTAGAGGAAACCCACTGCCGCCATATTGGCTACTCTTTCCAATAAGCAGCAAAGGGTCTTTTATATGCACATTTCCACATACAATGGCCTTTGATGAACCAGTTGTGAACCACTGGTTGAAACAGAAAATAGCCCAAACTGCAAATGGGCCCACTGAGAAGGATCGATCCTACGACGACGGCTTCATAGGCGGACACGCAACTGTTTAAGCTACATTCCGTTCAATATATTTCTAAGACTGATATTAAATATTGTGATAGTCTAGACTAGTCATATCGACCAGCATGTCGTAAATGATTAAAAGTATTGCGATACCCTGACTAAAATTGTATATGTCAGATTGTCGTAAATGATTCTAAGTATAGCGATATTTTGACTACAGTTATATCTGCCAGACTGTCATAAATGATTCAAAGTAGTGGGATACCCTGATTAAAATTGTATATGTCAGACTGTCGTAAATGATTTTAAGTATTGTGAGAACCTGATAGTTTATGGCATTCTGATTAAAAAAGGTAAATATTGTTTTATTTAACGATGCCTCTTAGAGCGCATTAATTTTAAATCTTGTCAGCGGCTATTGTGATATTCTAGACTAAAGTCATATTGGCCAGAATGTAAATGATTCGAAGTATTGCGATACCCTGACTAAAATTGTATATGTCATTGTCGTAAATGATTCTAAGTATAGCGATATTCTGACTACAGTTATATCTGTCAGATTGTCGTAAATGATTCAAAGTATTATGATACCCTGAATAAAATTATTATGTCACTGTCGTAAATGATTCAAAGTATTGTGATACTCTGACTAAAGTTATATCTGCCAGACTGTCATAAATGATTCAAAGTATTGCGATACCATCATTAAAATTATATATGTCAGACTGTCGTAAATGATTCTAATTATTGTGAGAACCTGATATGTTACAGCATTCTGATTAGAATAATCTGACTGATAGATTGCTCTCATTGATTCTAAGGTTGTTCGTCTAATGTCATTGCTAGGTTATCAAAACCACTCGAGGGACTGTATGTTGCGTTTGTTTCGGCGGGCTCGATAACTATTTTGGGAGGATCCTGTCCATCCACAGTGTCTTCGGGTTTTTCTTCATCTGTTAATTCAGTTTCTGTTTCATTGTCTGTTGGAACGTCATCTGCCATTTTTGGGACTATTTCAGATTCATCATTTTCAAAAGATTCATATGGAAGTATATTTTCTAAGTGTGCATTGATTCGCCTGTGTCTGTAAATCAATCAATTAAATCAATAAGATACATGCATGCACACAAACACACACGCGCACATGCACACACACGTTTGCACACACTCACACACACATGCGCACGCGTGCGGATGCACACATATACATGCGCGCATACACAAGTGCACGCATACACGCGCGCATACAAGCGCGCGCACACACGTGCACATACACACACACACTAGTAGTTGTAAATGAATTTAGATTATAATTATTGTAATCTAAATTCAATATTTGTCAGTGACAGATCCAGAAAATAGATTTAGGGGGTAGGAGGCAATAATATGATGGTGATTCCTTGGATTGTTTAAAGTTAACAAAAATAATATAAAATAACAGTAATAATAATAATTTTATTTAAATTGCAACATTTAACGTGGTCGGACATTCCCTAGATCCGCCATTTGAAACCTCGAAATGTTACATTTGGATCCTCACACTAATGCGTTCGGTTTTAAATGCCATTTACGGGTTACAAATCCACGATAACCTACCTCTAAAATGAAATCACAGTATGTTTATTTCCTAATTATATATAACAGATCATCCCATATATTTTTCAATAGAAGAAATAATTACTTTAAATGTCCTGATAGTCATGTCCGTATTTTACACATTTATTCCTTATTCATCGTTGAATTATTCATCAGAAAATCTGATGTTAAGAAACGGAAGTAAATAGGCGACATACCGGTTTCAACTATCCCTGGTAACATTGAACACACTTTGTCAATGTAAAATCTGTCATCACGTGAAATGTTCACACTTAAAATGTGATACAGTTCTGTAATTTCAACACCGTAATCGTAAAAGCACCTTAGTAAAATGGCGCCCGTTCACAAATATATAGTTAAATATTCATACACCAACCGCTTCACAATAAGCTCATTTTACTATACAAAAGAGATCATTTTATATGTTTATATTATCGTTTACATTCACTTAAATAACTTTTAATGTCGTTTGTTTATGTTAAATTATGAATGTGCCTGGATGATATTGACATTTAATGTCATAATTGTGAAGAATCTGTATTTTGACGGAAAAGCCGAACCTCAAGGATGGGGTTTCCCCAAAACTGCATATGAATTTCGCGTTAATGAAATAGTAAATAGCTAGACAAAAGAGTTCGATTTTTATTTGAAAGAAAAAAACGATATTAATGACCGATCACATCAAAGTTTACCCCAGTGGACACTCATAATGTATTTTGTTTTGTTTCACGTGCGAAATATGCATTGGTTTAACTACGCATTTCATTGGGTCTCTCTGGTCATTACGACAAAAATAAGCTTATCCATAATAAATGTGATCTCATTATCATTAGTGCAAATGACGTCACTAGAACTGGGAAAAATGCTACGTAACGTCATCCATTTAAGAATTGAACTTGATAATGTTTGAGGTTCATGGAAGTATGAACCGCAAAACCGCTTTACACACTGTATGGACTGCGTAGCGCGTTTGCGCGGAGCCGTTCATATTAAAGTGTGTAAAGCTGTTTTGCGGTTCATACTTCCATGAACCTCAGACATCATCAAGTTCAATTTTATAATTCCAAATATATAACTTTGTCATTAATATAAAGTTTTTTTCAAATAAAAATCGAACTCTTTTGTCCAGCTATTTACTATTTCATTAACGTGAAATTCATAAACAGCTCGAGGTTCGGCTTTTTCCGTCAAAAGCCGAATGAGAAGATCGTTTTATTTACATACAAAAATACCAATTATTCACTATTATTGCATTAAATGTCAATATTAGCCAGGCACATTCATAATTTGACATGAACAAATGACGTTAATAGTTATTTCAGTGAATGTACACGATAATATAAACATAAAATTATCTCCATTGTAAAGTGAAATGTGCATGTGGTGAAGCGGTTAGTGTATGAATATTTATAAATTTGTGAACGGGCGCTATTTTATGAAGGTGGTTTTCCAATTACGGTGTTGAAATTACAGTTATTAAATTTAAGTGTGAAAATTCCATTTGATGACAAGATTTTACATCAACAAGGTTTGTTCAATGTTACCAGGGATATATGAAACCGGTATGTCACCTATTTCTGTTGTATTCACTGGCTTTGTAATTGTGAAGGTAGGCAAATGTGTCGACAGTTACAATATGTGTGAGATTTAACAGGATCAAGCTCATATTTCGTTGTAGAAAAAAAAATTCAAAATTAAAATCACCAAACAAATTGGTAAGCACGTCGATAATTTTGACGTTTAAAAATAGAATGTTGGGGAAATTCCTTGGTGATTCCTTTGTTGACATAACTCATAAAGTAGTTTCGGTTATACTCAGAAATAGTGCAAAATTGAGGTTCATGCATCTATGAACGTTTTTTTTTTTTAAGTCACATAATGTAATTAGGACCAATATAAGTATTTATAACAAATGTGTATTTACAAAATGGAATTATAACGTTGTAAGATAGCATTTCTCTAAACAGTAGCATAATTAGAAAGTGTAAAACTCGTAATACATAATACTTATTTCTCTGAGGACTTAAATGTGCTATTTAATGGCAACTCGTTTTATATCCACAATATGCAAACATACACACACAGACACACGCACACATACAAACTCACACGCATGCTCACATACACGCACACACGCACACAGACATGCACACACGCACACAGACATGCACACACACACACTCAGTTTTGATATGACTTAGTTACCTGCAATAGAGTGCAACACCCACAACCAGAAGAACTGACACAAGTACAGCGACAGCAATTATCACATACTGGGTTACTGAGTCATCATCATCATCAGATACTGAAAGAATAACTATCTGGAATCAAATGTTCAGATTAACTGACAAACGTACGTGATAATAATGAAGTCAAAAACCTGAAATCAGGATACCATTTCTCTAAATTATGTAGCAATTATAAAGTTCATAGATCGTTATATGTAGATTATTTTCAAATTTGTTACAGATCGTCCGCAATAAATGTCATTGAACATCAATTGCAGCTTTGTTTGAATAAACGTCAACAATGGGTAAAGGTAATGGCTTTCGATTTCCAAAGACAAAAATGGTCTGTATAGATTTTTGCAAGATAACAATTTTGCATTTAGATCCTCATCTGAAGTTGGATAATAATCCAATTCCGGTTGTTGTGGAAACTACTTTATGGGGTCATTTTTGACAGAATACTTTCCTTCCTACAACATTTAAAGTATGTTACAAATAAGGGCTTAAAGGCCCTTAATATTTATAACATGACTGGAAATACTGAATAGAGTGAGATCAAATCTAGATAATGGGTGCATTGTGTGTGGGTAGATACTTCATTATATACACAACCAGACTTAAGCTCTGTCTTAATGCTTTTATAGCATCTGTTGAGAGCTTGTAGATTGATGCTCACGAACCAAGTTTGGGGGCTAGACGTACAAAGCTTTCTCTCCAGCATGCTTCTAAACTTACATCTTTGGCAACACCTCCTGTTCATGACCTGTGGTTTGAAGAAAAACTCTCATATTTTGTTCTTCCACCCTGTTATATTAAACCACCTGATATTATGTTTGATCTAGTGCATCTTAAGAAAAATCACGCAGATGCACTAGTATACAAACAACTTTTCTTGGAAATTAAAGAGTAAGTACAGTGATTTCATTCATGTTTATACTGAAGGATCACGAGATGGTAATGATGTTGCCTCTCCTAAAGTGTTCCCATTTGAAATAATTTGCAAGATATTGCATGATTTGGCTTTTACTTTTACTGCCGAAATTCAGGTAATGTTTGATGACCTGGAAATAATAACGGATTCTGATGGATCCAAATTTTGTTTGTTTTTTTGCAGACACACTTTCGTGTATCAAAGATTTACAAAAAATAATATGAAGCTAGAACATCCGTTAATTGGAATGGTGATACGAACGTGTGTCTTTTTATCATCAAAAAAGAAAATTGTGCTATATCTATACAGTGCAAACGGTGAAAAAATGTGTATACATATGTAAAATTAGTCCGTCACACATATTAATAAGTAAATTATTCCAAAAATATAAGTACAAAATATGTTTGTACTTGGGTGTTACAAACATATCTCAAAATATAGAGAAAAGTGTACACGTTTTCATGGAAACATTGTTTTATAGTGTCAAAATGTCACGTTCATCACAACAAATTACCATGAAATGTCCCGTATATAAAACTCCAGGGCCCATTTGTTCAAAGCAAGGTTAAGCAAACCATGGGTTAGTTGGATATTTCAAAACCAAATTATAAATCATTGCGAATATTAATTGAAGTGATATGTTGAAATTTAGATTATTATAGCCTAAGATATCCATAAATAATAAAATCAGAAGTATATTTGAACTTTCTATGAAGATATTTTTAAAATAAATATTCATCTACCCCATGGTTAGCTTAACAATGCCTTGAACAACTGGGTCCTGGACTAGTTGCAAACCAAGAAGTAAATATATACACAAAAGGATTGTTTGTTTAACGACACCACCGTACATAATTATTAGGTGTTTGACATATGATATTCTGTAAATCGTGTTTTTTTAGATGAAACCCGCTACCGCACGTACACTACTTTTTTCCAATTTGTAGCAAGGAATCTTTTATATGTGCTCTCCCACACATAGGATAGCTCATACCGCGGCCTTCAATAAACAACTTGTGGATCACTGTTCGGTGTAACTGGCTTACACCTACCAACTGACCCTTTGTGGAGCACCCACGCTGGGTTGGAACAAGTATCTAGAATAAATACCCCAGGCATCGACAGAGATTTGATACCAGTACCTGTCAGCCATGAAACCGGAAGCATAAACACTGCGCCACCGAGGCAGATACAATCTACACACAGTCGTCAATTTGTTAAAATATTCTGGGCAGCATAAATACAGTCCTTAACTTGTAGCAAATAAGTATTTACAGTCATTGTTTATGGCAATGGCAGACACACAGGATGAACACAAGTTGCATATCACTTGGCTGCACTAACCCGTATGGAATCAATGTAGGAAAGAAGTTATTTCAGTTAATTTTCTTAAGCCTTTGTAATGCAAAAAAAAAACAAAAAAACATCCACCACTTTTACTATCCTGATTGCAATCAAACTTAATGATAATCAACTTTTAGATTAAGACATATTCTTTAAGATATTCAGAGAGAAAATTAACAATTGTTAAATCTACATGTATGTAAGAGAAAAAGAGAATCAACTGATAATACATCTGCATGTAAGATAATCAGAGATAAACATTTAACATATGATACATCAACATGTATGGAATATAATCACAGACAAAAATAAGAATGGTTGTTAAATATTCTGTACTGTCTTTGAAAAAGTGCATGTAAAATGACCTAACTGCAAATTAGAAATAGTAACCTATGCACAGAAGTGGCTGCTTGTGTAGACCATGTTTGTACCAAACAACCGATGATTATGCAATGCCCTGCAATGACATTACACAAAGAAGTCTTTCTTGATGTTACAATTAGAATATAATTGTATAGAGAAATTCTATATTTATTTGTGATTGTAGTTGAATGTGGTTTCTTTTTATACGATAATACATGATATGTTTAGAAGAAATAATATATTTACCTGCTGCTAACGCTAAGGATGCAGAAGGACCACATGATGATATGTTGTATGTTGTAATTCCAACACCTGTCACGTTGGGAGGACTAACGCAGATAGGATAGTCCTTGATTATTCCCTTTGTATGCAGAATAGAGTTTCTTAGCCAGGCCAGGCGACAGTCGCACACGAAAGTATTATTGGATATATAAAGATGTGTGAGATTAATCAAATTACTGAAAAGATTTGAACTCAAAGTTACCAGCTTGTTACTACTGAGAAATAGAGTCTCCAGATTTCGTAGGTTACTAAAAGTGAAATCGGATAGAGTCACCAGTTGATTATTAGAAAGGCCCAGCGAGACCATTTGTGTTAGGTGATTGAACAGTGTGGGACTCAATGTTGTCAACCTATTATTAAAAAGATATAGATACCTCAGCTGTATTAGATCACTAAAACTGCCACCTGAGACTACCCCCAGTTGGTTGTTAGAAATAGACAACATTTGCAATTGTGTTAGGTGACTGAACATACCGCGACTCACTACTGTCAAGTTGTTATTAAAGAGAGCTAGCAACGCCAAGTTTGTAAGATTACTAAAAAGGCCATCAGAGATTGTCTGCAATTGATTGTTATTGAGGAATAGAACTCTAAGTTGTGTTAGGTGACTGAACAGAGTGGGACTCAGTAAAGCATCAATATGCATGTAACAGATCTTCAATTCTAGAAGTATATCATCAAGACCGGAGAATGCCTCTTCTTCTATTCTAGTCAGACCAAGATGACTAAGTTCGATAATCTTAACTTTCAATCCACTGAATGCATTATTCTGCACTGTGGTCAAAGTTGGTGTATTTTTTATCTCCAGAATTTCATATGTGGTGTTGGATGGATTGAGAGGTGGCACTTGGGAGACATCGCCAATATTCTCACAGATCAAGTTCTTTCCTATACAGGAGCATGGATCATTAACAGGACAGTCAGCATGTACTTTAGGAAGCAGGATGACAATAAGAAATACCAGCATGTATGTTTGGTGAGACTGAACTGTCTGAGAGCATCCCATATCATCCATCTCTCTCATGTGATTACTTTTCTTTCTGCTGTAATCCTTGTCTGCCTTGTACAGTGATACGATGTTATCACTAAACGCAGTAGTTAGTGTCAGTTCGTATCTTCGTATTGATACCTACTAAATATAGAGAATATTATCTTACTTTTTCCCACATGAGAGATGAGAAAGAAAAAAGTTCGCACCTCACAAGCAAAGACACAATGTCTGAACAGAACTGAACTTTACTTTACACTGACCGTAATTCAACAGCATAGGAGGTAAAACAAAATAAAATATGTGTTACGGCAAACTGTAAATATAAATACACATTAACAGACCGAGGTTGATATTGTGTTACGGTAATGTGTAAATATAAATACACATTAACAGACCGAGGTTGATATTTATGTGTTACGGCAATGTGTAAATATAAATACATATCAACAGACAAAGGTTGATATTTATGTGAAAATGGTGCGCCAAACGTAATGGTGCGCCAAACGTAAAGCAGCATAGAGCAAGAATTATTTTAAATATTTTAAGTATGTTTTTGTTTCGTTACCTTTTTGGTGAAAACTGAAGCAAATGAACCTAATTAGAAGAAAAATAAATTGTTTTAATTTTTCATCCAAATAAAAATGTTAGTAATTATTTGTATAATGTATTTTTATGGAACGCGGTTATTATTTATAAATTATTATAAATATATTATAAATAATAAAATATCAATGTCCATATTTGCAAATATTTATTTATTAAAGCAAAAACGATGAACGAGATACGAATATTAGCGGAAATGACCGAGATGTTCCGAATGTTAAAATTAATATTGCTTCCTAACATATTGAACTCGTCTTGCAAACTTATTTTCGTTGTGAAAAATATTCGTGTTTTAAGTATGTTTCAATAGGTAATATTTTTGTATTATTATTTAACAGAGTAATGGAAAAATTAACTGGAACATAGGACTTTGTTTGCCATTTCCAAAACTATAGTCCCTTTTCTCCCAGGTTCACGCAAACTGAAGTAATCGACAAATATCCATGTTCCAAGTAGCGTAAACAGAATATTGTCTAATGTTTGTTTACATCTGTTACACATTTATCCTCGTGTAATCAGTTTCCGGCCTATTAAGGAGGGGGGGGGGGGAGTTTCTGTGCACGTGCAAATGTAATCGCACGATCAATGTAACAGAATAATATTTTACCTTGTTTATGTCACTATTAAAATCAACCAACAAATCTTTCAAATTGTATCTGTTTATATATTTAAAAAAATAATAATAATAAAAAATAAAAAAATCCCTTCCTGGTCGGATGTTGACATTTTAGGAATTCGTATCCGGAACCGGTCTATTTTTAGATAGAGTTATAGAGTTACAGTCTAACTGTCGTAGCGTAAAAAATATGTCACTTGACTTTCTAAACTTAACACAGACGACACAATGTCATGTTTGTGAGCTCTGCCAGTGACAATTTCTGCTTATTGCTATTTGCACGCTATTTAGTGAATTTACAATGCTAGATGAGTGTTGTGTATTACGCAACCATTTAAAAAGTTCATTTGTATTAAATGTTATACGTTTTCGTCTAATTTTGTTTTCTGAAAGTGAAACTTTGTATTTTCGTAACATAATTATTCCGATGTCATGGTTCACAGCGCAGATTCGTTGTAAACAAGCCGTACAAAAATAGACCGGAACCAGATACAGCCCGGAAACTGATTATAAGTGGATCTGTTTTTGAAAATTGTTACTTAAAGAGATTTTTTTTTTAAAATATCAAGTTGTTCAACTTTGAATAACTGAAAATATATAAATTAAAAAAAATAATAATAATGCTCAAAACCATTTGAATACGACCACCATCGCTGAATCGGGCATCCGAACAAATTGATATTTTACGGTACGTTTCCATACGCACAAGTGTGTACAATAAAACAATAACAGACAGTATCGGAAAAGAAAACAAAAACGCAGTACGTTGCTAAATCATGTTCTCTCGATCTGCAGTTATTTTGGTAGATTTCATTTAAATAATTGAAAAAATAAACAGATATGCCACTGACCTGCACAAGTAGGTTTTCGCAACGCTGTTACGTCACACATTAATCTCGTTTACGTCAGACCGTTCTTTGTTGACGCTTCAACGCTTGTAGGATACATACCACCAAAAACTTTTGCTTTTATTTATTTATTGTTTTTATTATTTTATTTAACGACCCACGCCCCCCAACTCCCCCCAGTACAAAATGTGGTCACTTCGTTTTTTTTAACGTATAAATATATTATTCATTATTTTTATTTTTTTGTTTTCTTTTTGTTAACATATAAAAACCCTGGCACGAGTTCCTGGCGCTTAACAGCTTTGTCATTATTGGCGTTTGGTGTCTAGCGCCAGAGTAAAAATGTTCGGACTTTCAGCGACCATACGGTAGCAGGGAAATACAGACCTAATAAGAAGAAATGTAAAGATATCTACCTTTAGATCAAACTTAGCTGGTAACAAATACTCCGTATATTAATCGCTAATGAACGAACAATTAGAACAGAAAAAAAAACGCGAACTACGTATCTACCTTTCAGAAAAACTTATTTTAAAAACCAAAATCTCGCCCATTAGGCGACAGTTTTGGGGGATTTCTCCAAATGCAAGATGCTCTCCATTTTAAAATAAAACACGGTAAGTCAATATATTTTCATTTTCGACAGTGGGGAACGCCTACATAATTAAATACTAGTATATAATATATATATTATACTTCCAGTAAGCAATTTTCGCGCTTGCTTAGCCGGAATATCTGCACCCGAAATTCGAGGGAAAGTAACATTATCGCTTGAGGTAGGTCAGTTTCTTGTTATTTTATTAATAATATACTTTAATAAATTCTTCACATTTATAAAATATTATGGCGTTTTCTTAAATAATCTAATAACTTTACCATCCCCTCGAAATACTGGCGACATATGTCGATGCCAACACACCTAGGCCTCGTTATAAACAAGGGTGTAAGACAGTGGCGTAGCTTCCAGCGAGGCAATAAGGTAACTGTATCACTAGATTTTTTTTGCAGAAACAAATTTAATGTGATTAATATTATAAAAGTTGATTAAAATACGAGAAATACAAACCTTTGTCAAAGTTTGCCTCACTAGAACAAGAAAACTCGGGCTACTCCAATGTAAGAACCGAAGGGGGAGAGGGAGGGGGCAATGATGGTACAAACACCTCTTTTAGAAAGAAAAAAAACAAGTTTCCCTTTTAAAAAGAAAAAAGTGCCTCTTCTGAAAATGAAAACAATTCTTCTTTGTGAAAAGAAAAGTTTCCTACATGATTCATGAATCTCAGCCCCGCCCGTCTTGTAACCAGGACACCGGGTCTGGAGAGAAAAAGAAAAAAGAGAGAAGTAATTTGGGTGGATAAAAAGACTGCTTTAGTGTATAAAAAGGGACTTTGAAATAAATAAAAAAAATGATTTCTTGTTTGAGATGGAGGATAATATTTAAATTTAGAACAACCAAGAGAATTTTGTTTTATAAAATTAGGACAGGAGATAATTTAAATTTAAACGCTCCAGAAAAACTGGAATTTCAGGCTTTGCTTATTTGTTCCCGGAAAATCATGTCACAGGATGTCTGTCTTGCATAGGTTTGAAAAGCCCGTCAAGATTTGTACTGAGCATGCGTAAAACATAAGAAGAAAAAACGATGTTTTATAGGGGTAGTACTATAGTGCGAGGATTGTGTCACGCGGAGTTGCAAGTACCTAACTGACACATTACTCATTAAGCAAAATATCAGAATGGTGATGTCATATTGTTTGTAAACACCAATTCTAATTCCTACATGAATAAAGAGCTCTAGACTAACTATAATCCTCTTTTTGTGTGTTTTAATTAATTAATTAATTATATATTTTTTTGTATATAGTTCATTATATATGAAATAATTTCTTATTACTAGGAGCCCATGGAAAGGAAGGGGAGACGAAGTCCCTAGGGAGTACCCTAAGAGCCGCCTATTGATCCGGAGAACGGATGTCGCTAGTTCCTCAATCAAGAGAAAGGAAAGGGACGGAATTTGTCTACGCCCTAGTGCGAAACCGCCCCCATCCCTTCCCCAACTCGGGGACGGCCACGACCCTCCTGATGGCCAGTAAACCCCTCGCAGCCTCCCCACTATTAAGAAAAAGACGAATTTAAGAAGGAAGGCGTTGCGTGGTGGTAAAGGTTGATACCGAGGCGATACGAAACGAATCTCCGATCCATCCAGAATGATTGGTGAAAGTGTTTAACGTCATCCTTACGATACAGTCACTCTTTAATATACGTCTGCCCCGGCTTCAGACACACTCAATATAAACTAGTGGCGGGTTACCGGGGTGGGATACCTACCTGGACAGTTGGCTGAAATTTTTTGTATACATTTGCAATATAAAAAAAAAAATGACCAGTATTTACGTCTTTAATTGTATACCGAGAATGCTGACATTTATTTCCAAAAGGTTAAAATATGTATTAATAAGTTAACAATTCTAAAATTAATCCCAATGGTTCCGTCCAGTTCAGTTGGAGAATTATAGAATAGTTAAAATATATTCAATAATTAAAAACATTTAAAAATAATTCATATATTGTAGGGTAATTAATGCCGCAGTGCCGTGCTGTCTGTAATAAAATTGAAAAGAAAATGTATAGTGATAGTAGTTTTTTTTTAATTATAGTTGACTAAAGATGGGTATTGAAATAATTGTAGCAAAGACATGACTCGGACAGTGTAGAGAGAGGGAAGGAGGGCAAGGGAGACAATTCTCCGTTCCATTTTTATTTTATTATTAGTTTATATTAAGTCAGTCAGGGAGATTGATTATTGGGTAAAGGGGTGTGGGGGAGAGGGAGATTTCTAAATATCCAAGGGTCGGGGTCCCAATCCGAAAGGACAGTGAGAGAAAAAAAAATTGAGAACGGGTAAGTTTTAAAAAAAAGAGAGGGATGGTGGGGGGGGGGGGGGGCAAAAGAGCCGGC
>JAULBS010086476.1:0-33795 GCA_032355785.1 Symmetromphalus regularis | reverse complement strand
GAATTTTTAAAAGATAATTTAAGAGAGTGATAATAAGAAGTCTATTGAATATTTAATACAAAAATCTCAAAATTGACTTCGGATGAATTTTTAATGTAGTTTAACTTGACAGTGCATTATCTCGGTAATGAACCCAGCGACTTCCGATGGGTTTTCCTAGACGCCCACACATATATGATCTATGATTATAAAACATTAAATTTTAACCGATATCGAAGAACGTAATACAGAAGACAAGACAAACTAGTTTATAGCTGACTGCTTATCTAAAAGCAATATCCAGTTAGCGATTTACTAGCCACATACTGAATCGATTCATCGATAATGGTCGCATTAACCCGCATTAAACACTTTTTATATATAATAATACATTAATAGAATGAACAAACTGGCGATAAGGATGAGCGACACTCGTGAATCACGGGAATTTATTGTGATCAAAATAATTCAGTAGGGAAATAATTAAATTGATGGCAGTCTTCCTGATAATATTCATATTAAAAAAATATATATACCATCAATTATATTCAAAGTACAGATTATTGTCAATTAAATCACTATACTAGTGTACTTAAAATGACAGATTGTGACCTTGGGGTGGGGTTGAGGGCGTATTCATTCCGAAGAAGAACTTTTATAATGGGTTACACACCATTATAATTTGAGTGCGCAATATCATACTTTTTATACTTTAGAAGCTGTTCAAATACTACGTAACGCTATTTTTCATTTTGTAAAAATTAGACACCCACCCACACCCTTGTAATGCTCCGTAATGCTAGACCATACACTGTCTGGTGTAAGCATTTCAACTCTCTCCTTACTCCTTTCTATTTTTTCTCCCCGGACCCAGTGCCCTTGTCTAAAGACATTGGGCCCGTGGTTAACTTGCCCGAACCAAATTGGATGTGGGCACGTCTCAAAAATACTCCCAGTCAAGCATTTCAGTTTAATTTGTAATTGTTTTGGGTATGTTGTCATGGCATGGCATGTTTAAGAGAAAACAAAATTGCGTTACGTAACGCTGTTCAATACACCCTCTACCTTCATAACGCCACATAACGCTTGGACCTACATCCCCACACACCCCTAAGCGTTACGTAATATTTAAATAGCCCCTTAGAGCAAATTTGACCATAATGTTTTATTGATAATTAATTGTTTAGTAATTATTATAGGTAAAAATTGCAAAATTATGCACTTGTATCTATGATAATGCGTCTTTAAAATAAATTCAATATAATTTATCTTGTCCAACCCTTGCATTATAAAGTTAGTCTCCAAATTTTATGGAAAACTAAATCCAATAGCGGATTCAGCGGGGTTCCAGGGGGTCCGGGCTCCCCTTTATCGTATTCTGTGAAGTGTTCACAAAAGCTGACCACAATACTTACAATAAGAACAGCCCTTAGTTGTCAAGTCCGTTTATAATGAGATGGGGAAATAAAAGGTGGTAAGCGTATTATCTGAGGATCAATCAGTCATAATGAAAACAAGGAAAGGATTGGTTGATTAACAACACCCCAGCATATTGTTTATTCAGCAGATATTAGGTGTCAAACATAATAATACTTATTGTGTTTTGCAACACGTGGTCTTTAGGAGAAACTCGCTATCGCCACATAGGCTACTGCCGATTAGCAGCAAGGGATATTTTATACGCTCTATCCCATAGACAGGATAGCACAAACCACGGCCTTTTATAAAGCAGTTGTGGACCACCAGCTGGTGCCGATATGAAGATTAAAAATGCCGCACCTCTACTAAGATTTGATCCCAGTACCTACCAGATGTGTCAATCATTATTATTACTATCTTATATCTAAGGGTCAATACATATTACATTAAAGGCCTACTGGGGTAGACTCAAGACGGCAGATACCACTTCACTGGCTTATTTGCATTTACGTCATAAGTTGTTGTCAGGCATACACGAACACATCCATCCTACACACCTGAAAATAACGTGCACCCCCCCCCCCCTCACCCGCACTTTAGTGATATTGCTCTTGCTTATGAATTATATTCTATAACCTATATCAGCACACGAATGTTTGAGACTGTGACAAATTGTAATTAGTTAAAGGTTAAATTAAGACTTGTACTGATACGTGTCTTGACACACTGTCAGGTGTTGCTCAATATTGCCATTAGAGATAATGCTGTACGTGTAATTTGAGTCAACAGTAGAGTTATTGGAAACTGCCTCTTCAGCTGATGTTAATTAACATCAAATAACTAACGTTAATTAAATCCAAATTGGTGCATTGCATGTCATTCATGTTGCTTGCTCTAATAACGTATTACATTTCTTACGTACAGGATAGATTAGCCTTAGCAAGCGCTCTGTAGCGATGTCACTGGTTCCAGTCTTTACGATTGAGTTTTAACATGAAGCGCATTTAATAGTCCAACGAGCGGCCGCTACCTATTTGATTCTGAACGTAAGTCAGGATAATTACGTAGCGTGATCTTAAGTCATGAATATCAAGGGAATTATGGGTAATATACATGGGCGTACATGGAGGGTCGATGGGTTTGACCGAACGCCCCCCAACACTCCGAAATCGCTTTTTAAAATATAATTTATTATATTTGACATTGATATCTGAGATTATTATATTTACTCAACATAGATATATTTGAACCTGAAATCAAGCTAAAATACATAAAACATAGACCCCTATTGTAAGATTTTCGCAAACATAGCAACGGTTGACTTCACGTAAACCTCGAATACCCCTTTTCAAAAACCTATGTACGCCCATGATATATCGTGTTTTAACACCAGTACTGGCTCCAAATATACAATGAATACACAACCAGTCTAAGTATGGACGGTATGGCAACTTATACCCACTTCACAGCTGCATCGATTCAATTCCAGACAATGGTTCTCAACTACTTTGTCAAAAATCACGGTCCGTACTCACCTCTCTGTACATAAAATACCCCTATTTATAGAATCAATGAATAACCGGTATCCGTGGCGCAGTAGCTGATTACTGGTTTCCGTGGTGCAGTGGTTTCGAGACTGGTAGATACTGAGATCAAATCTCAGTCGAGGTATGGGATTTTTAATCTCAATATTGGCTCCAACCCAGAGTAAGTGCTCCGCAAGGCTCAGTGGGTAGGTGTATACCACTTGCACCGACCAGTGGTCCACAACTGGTTTATTAAAGGTCGTGGTATGTTCTGTTCTCTCTGTGGGATAGTGCATATAAAAAATCCTTTGCTGTTTTATAGAAAAGCAGCGGGTTTCGTGTCTCCTACTAACACTAACCTCTGTCCTGGAAAGAGCACACGACAGCGTGCTTGAACCATAATTGGATATAAGCACGAAAATAAATACAACCATCATCCAGAGTGGTCAGATGAAATAATGAAAAGAAAGGATTGTTCAATTGCACGTTAGTTATACACCAGCTATTAGGTGTCAAACATACGGGGTTTAGGTCTCATGGCTTTCGCAGGAAACCAGCTACCGCCACATAGGCTACTTTTTTCGATTTCAGCAAGGTATCTTATATATTCTTTTTTCTACAAACAGGATCGCACATACCCCTGGGCAGAAATTCCGGAGGCAGGCGGAGCACGTCCCCCCCCCACTTTTTGGACGGGAGGGGGGTGTCGCCTATGTAGTTATCCCTCCCCCCCCCCCCCCACACTTTGAGCTTCGAAAAACTTAAATTAAAATGCCCTTGCACATACCATAGCCACCGATAGGAACGAGAAATAGACGGACGACATAAGGAAGTTAGTTGCCTGCAGGTAACACTATATACTAACATTGAGTTAGTAGCCTCTGTGGTCCAGTGGTAAAACATCGGACTCTCAAGCTGAAGACAGTGGTTCGAAACCTGTTGGAGGCTGGCTCATACTTGACTACGTGTCATAATTATCAAATGTTTGACATCCCATTGGCGTAGCTTGGGTCTTTTTTCTAGTGAGGCAAATTTTGACAAATGTTTTTATTTCTCGTATTTTAATCAACTTTTATAATATTAATCATATTAATATTTTTTTCTGCAAAAAAATCTAGTGAGGCAGTTGCCTCATTGTCTCAATGAAAGCTACGCCACTGCATCCAATTAATAAATCAATGTGCTCTAGTGGTGTCGTTAAACAAAACAAATTATAAAATTACTCAAGCTGAAGACAGTGGTTCAACACCCGCTAGAAGCTGGCTGACACTTGACTACGTGTCAAAATTACCAAATATTTGACATCCAATAGCCGATGATTAATAAATCGATGTACTAATTCACTCCGACAATGGCTACTTTGTATGTTACGCAGACATTACTACATGCTCATTACCACAGACTTGAACTGTTTTGTTCCATTAAATTGCGATCCTTTATTTCTTTTCTCTCAGTAAAATTATACGAAGACAAACAAGTGCCTGTGGGATAGGCGCCATTAAATCTCAGATTGGTTTAATTTCAGGCCAATAAACACATTAGTTTAGAAATAATGTTCGTGAAACTTGAGTTGTACACATTATGGTGTGAAATGAGAATCCCATTCTCATATTGTATCTAAAAATAATGGTATAAATCAATTTCGGAATATAAATTTGACAGTTTATATTAAGTACGTGCGATTTAATTATAAAATTCATGGTAATAGCAGATTTTGAAAACAAGAAGAAGAAGAGGAAATATGTATAATAATAATGAGAAAAAAATAAAAATAAATGATGTTAACCTCCTAACACCACAAAACATGAACAATAACAGCCACAACTTCTTTGATATTATAAATTAACATCGGTTCATTTAGCAGGCGGATTTACAGCCAAGGTACCCGGTCACTCTATTTGTGATTTACGCCCATGAACTTGGTAAGCTACAACCTGCAGCGTTCCCTTCAAGATAGCTCACACTGTTCTGCGAGGGTCACCGATCTTTGAGCGTTTTACCTTTCCCAAGTGTGCTTTTGATTTAGCAATACATCTGAAGACCAGAACAACTGATGATTTCGAGATGATGCCGGCACTTTAATAGCTCTCAAGAGACCCGCACGGTAAAACATGAGACATCATTGGCAATTTGGAGGATTCAGTGCATACTGTCGTCTGCGATCTTGACCGATTCTCACCAATCACGGCCCCAGTAGTGTAGTTGCTACGCTTTTCAACTGACTGCTCGTAGGTTCTGGGATGAAATGTCTGTTGAGGCATGGTATTTTTAATCTGGATACCTCTCCAATCCTGAAGGAGTGCTACGCAAGGCTTATTGGGTACGCGTGTCCCACAAGCACCAACCAGTGGTCCATAACTGGTTTATCAAAGGCCATAACAAACACAAATCCCTTGCTACTAATTATTTGGCAGTAGCACGTTTCCTAAAAAGAGGATAAGTAACAAAACGCCATATGTTCGAAACCTAACAGCCGCTTAATAAACAATGGGATGTCATTAAATAACCAATCCTTCAATTTCCCTCACCAATCACAACAAATTACTAAATAAATGTAAACTGGAAAGAAACCTTTTAGAGTATACCCTATGTTCAATCATGGTTTTGCAGCATCATTCTAAATATAAAAGCAATTTCTAAAAATGGTTTCCTATAATATGCTTTTAAATGGGGAAAAAAAGGTTTCTGATTGTTCTCCAAGCTAAAACACTAAGATTGCAGATATTTTGGATATTGATTCGCGGTTTCGCACAACACATTTTATACACACAAGATTCCTCAAAACAAAGGCAAGGATTGGTTGATGACATCCGAGCACATTGTTTATCAAGTAGGTACTAGGTGTCAAGAGACATTTGGCATTTTACAAATCATGGTCTTTAGAAGAAACCCACTACTACCACATAGACTACTCTTTCAAGGAATCTTTTAGACTCGCTTTCCCACAGACACGACAGCACATACCAGCCTTTGATAAATCCGTTGTGGATCACTAGTTGCTCTAAGTTGGAGCAAGTATCGTTATTAAAAATCCCATGACTCAACTGAGATTTGATCCCAGTACCTAACAGCAGTGAGTTGGACAGTTTACCAATGCACAACTGAGGACATCCTCAAAACAAAGACAAAAACTATTTTATTTTCAATTTAACATTTAATGGAAATTATTTCCCTTCAATCACATTTCTTTTTCAAATGCAAATCACATACATATACCACAACAAGGAAAACAAGAACATACATGTATCCATCCACCCATCCACATACATTCGTGCATGCATGCACAGGGCACAATATTTCACGCTAACTGCAGTTCTGTGCGCATGTCGGTTACGCAAAATTAAATTTACGCGAACCGCAAATCGGTTACGTCTTGACCTGTAGACGTTCAGAAATTAAAACTTGCAAACTTCACAATTGCAGGAAGTTTATTCACGCAGATGTACAAGTATTCAGACAAATGTTTTAGACTGATTTTTAGGTACTTGATGCGTAGCGAACCAGTGGACAACATTATATGCAACCGTTCTAATTTCTAAACTAAAAATGCTGAGAATAGAGTGGAGCCAAAAGGTTTAATGAAATGTACACGGACACTGAGGTCGGCTAAATTATCTGCTGCTATTTCATCTTTAGGAATATAATTATGCTGACATAATATTGGCAGTGGCGTAGCTTCCATTGAGGCAACTGCCTCACTGGATTTTTTTGCAGAAAAAAAAAAGTGATTAATATAAGTTGATTAATAAAAACCTTTGTCAAAGAGTTGCCCAACTAGAAAAAAGACCCAAGCTACGCCAATGATTGGATTGCCTATTATTTTACAAATACTGAACACGGTTTTAAGGTAAACAGGTCTTACAAAAGTTTTAAAAAACCCACACAAAAAAAAAGAATCTAGAAGTGTTCAATATATTTTTTTTAAACAACTTTCTTTAGCAAACATTTAAACCCCAAAAAATGTTTTATAAATTGTTTTCTTTATTTTGTTTTAACTTTGCTAGAGCTAAAAATTATGTATTTAAAACATACTTTCAATGTAACTTTGAGGTCAGGTAACCCACGGGTTACACACATATAATTCACGTAACCGAACCATAAGTTACCTAGGTTAAAAACCATGTGAAGCGACTTACGGTTACCTGAAATGTTGAAATATTGTCCCCTGCATACACACATAAATGGTTGTCTTTGTATTAATAACTGTTTTCAATCTAGACATCTCAAAACCATAAATAATGATATACACGCACTAATTAATAAAATGCACTTTCACGTTAAAAAAAAAAAGTTTAAAAAGATTCTTTTTAATAGTGTAACATTAACAGCAATAAAAACAAATAACAATCTACAATGTTCTAGTTGAAAACAAGATGTTTATAAACTGCATTTTTTTTTTTTTAAAGTTAGTTAGTTCAAACATTAAGATCAACCTTTTTACAATTAGCTTAAGCATCACACCAATTCTTTTAAGATTAGTTCAAATATTAAAACTGTTAATTTTTTTTTAGGTTAGTTCAAACATTATAACTTCCCTTTTCAATACAGTTGAAACAACAAAATTCGCAGTTTAGAATATATATATATTTTTTTTTAAACCTTTCTTTTGATTAGTCCCAATGTTCACCGTATGTATAATTGACCACATCACACATTCGAAAGCATATCAGTTTTTCAAAATAAACCAGCTGCTCAGTGAGAGGTTTGACAAAAATCCACGACTATTTACTATATGAACATGTACATCCTATGAAAAACCCTAAATACTGAACACTATGGTAAACATCAAGCTTTCAAGCATACACTATTTATACTATTTACAACTCATTCATGCTAACACTGTCACACACACCAGTAACATAAAAACAAGCATCAACAACATTTATTACCCTCACCTATGTACACACAAAAAACAAAAACAATGCTATAAGCTAATGTACCATTTTAGATCACTTGGTTTTTTCTTCACTTTTTTTTGATTTTTTTTGTTTACTTAATGAATTTCCTTTCTCTTAAAATAATGGTAGGTAGTGGAGAATTTTTTATTTTTTTTAAATTAAAAGTCCATGATACACAATACTGTTATTTTTAATATATTTTTAGTACAGTTTGTTTAGGAATTCAAGTTCTTTTACTCTTCAAAATGAAAACTTTATTATTTTTTTCTCATGCATGATTTTTAGGGATAGGTAAACCAAGTCATAATTTAAATAAGGCTTTATGATAAATAACAATAAATAAAGCAACAATTCTTCCTAATATGGCTTGTTATAATGTTACAATAAAGAGTGGCAAAGTTCAGTTGTTACAAATCAATATACATTCTTAATATAAGAACTTGGTCAACCTTTCTGCTAAGGAATGCTTGTCACTGGAGTAATGACAAGCCAAGCATCAATTTATTCATCGTGAATAAAACGTCACTCACAATTCTCAATGATAAAGTTCCACCATTAAATAACTGACAGACACAAACTTACTCCCAGACTTTTATGTCAAGGGATTCTGTATTTTGCATAACTGAATAATTTGTCCTTAAAGACGTCCTGTAGAATATAGAATCTAATATTTTCAAAATGTAACAGCAAATTGAATGGTAAGATTCTGGATACACAATACTCGTGTCTTCATGGTTCTGTACAACTGTCACTGTCTACATCCACACTAAAACACAAACATTGCTGATCCATTCATAACAATCTCCATCATCTTCTAAATACAGAGAGAGAAATACGTTCTTCCCCAAACCATAAAAGGCTATGAGTGGTAATGATGCACTATCAGGTTGTTGATTTTGGTTCAGTTTTTTAAATATCAGATGCATCTGTTTTTGCACATTGTAAAAACTGGAAATACTCCTAAAAATCCTGAAATGTTCATGTATTGACTATGAAAAAAAAGAATGAAAAAATCCCAACTCATTCCTTCCAGTTAGGAGCAGCTCCTGCCCAAAATGGCAAATTTGGTGGTGGATGATGGAACTGGTAATGAGGTGATGGTGATGGCTGTGGTGGTGGTGGCGGAGGTGGGAAGCTAGTAATAGTAGTGTACAGCTGTGGACTGGCAAAGTGACCATTTGAAATGCTATGCTGGGACATTGGAGGAGGTGGTGGCGGCTGGGCGAGGGATGTCGGCTGTCCTTGAATCACTTGCTGCTCTGAAGGTTCTCCTGGTTGAGAAAACTGAATCTGTTGTGGTTGCTGCTGATGCTCGCCTGGTTGAGAAAATGAGATCTGGGTTTGTGCTGGGTGTTCTCCTGGCTGTGAAAACTGAATCTGCGTATGTTCTGGAGGCTGAGAGAACTGTATCTGTGGCTGAGAAGATTGTGGAGCTTGCTGAGGGTAAGATGGAACTGGTGTCACAGCAATAGAGAACTGGGGCATCTGCTGCATGTGACTCGGCATGGGTTCTAGAGCAGACTGAGGTGGAGGAGGGTGCTGCGGTAGCGGCATTAGAGGCTGCGTCTGGTTAAACTGATTAGCTGACATCTGCTGCTCAAACTCCTGTTGTCCAGGTTGAGGCGGCTGCTGCTGCTCGAAACTCAACTGACTTGGACTCTGAGGATTGAAGTGTTCAGGTGACCGCCTTTCTTCATCAAAATACAACTGAGGCTTGCTGGAGAAGTGGGTGTAGAAGTTTCTGTTTTCACGATCCATGTGTCGTTGTTCTCTCTCCATGATATCGCGTTCCTGCTGCTCTCGGTATCGGTTGTCCTGGTCAACTTGCCGCTGTTCTCGCTCGATGTTCTCCCGCTCTCTCTCGATATCCTCCCGCTCTCTCTCGATTTGTTCTCGTTCCAGGTGTTCTCGCTCCTGCTCCCACCTTGTTTGGTTAACATCTTCCTCTTCTTCATCTGAACCATAAACTGAAAGGCGAGAAACATTTAAATTTTTAATTCCTAACATTTTAAGACCAATGAATGTTAAACCTAAATATTCTGCAGAACCATACACTAAAAGATGATACATATTGAAATTTTAATTCATGATATCCCAATGAAGTCCCTAAGAACAAAATTAACGGACAGAATGAAATTACAAGAAGCTACTATCCTGAAGACATCACAAAGTATCAGATCTTAAACACAATTTGAAGTACGATTTATGTCATTTTCTATAGGGTGGGAGTCCTCACAGAGAAACGTAACACTATTACGTATCTAGTATTCAAGATAAAATGATCAGTTTCATCACACACGTAAATTTAATCAAAACTATTAACATTTCAACAGGAAGTACTAACTCTTTAAAATTTGATGCCCAGTGGACAATTATACTACAGTCTATTAACGACATCTCTGTATATTAAGGGTATTAAAATTACAGTGATATTATAGGGCGTCTAATAGTTAACATCTTTTAGAAATAAAATGCACTATTTCCAAATGCTACTTGCACTTTTCATGATACTGATAAAAATATGATGAAAAATCAAGTGTTATTTTGTGACCTGTTCTAAATAAACTACGACTGTAACAAAAGCATGATTTCATCTTCACTACACTCACACGCCACAGTACTGAGAGCTCCACGATTCTTCCTCTTCTTTTCTTGATCTCCACCGTGTCCACCATGATGACTGCGTTTCAATCCTAAATAAAAACATACAGATTTTAAAAAACTTGTGTGCAAGTAGCAAAATTAATTACAAAGCAAACTTTAACCTTCTAAGATGTGTGGATATGAAATCTTTAATTCCAAATTCATCAAATTTGTTAAGACATTTTAGCATTGAATAATCTTAAATAATCCTTTTTAACACAGTCATGTAAAATGCCCTATATTCACTAACAGAAATGTGGCTTGAGAGTGATGTTATTTTCAAGTTAACATAGGATTCTTATTTATTTTATTCTTTTTTTTTTTAAAGAAAAATATACACTAAATCAAGACCACCATCCCAACCCCCACAACTTTAGTTTTGTTTGTTGGTTTAACGACCCCCAGCACAAAAATAAATATCAGCTATTGGGGGTCGACTATGGTTAAAAGGAAAAATATGGTACAGTAAATCACTGTTTTAATGGAATACATTAGTGCTCACTAAATGCTATATAAGGCTGTTTCGTAATTTATTAGTTTAACTTGATAGTAAATCATGTTAAATATAAGCACACGAAGAGAAGTATGATTAACTGACCAGTTATTGGAGGAGGTGGCATCAACTGCTTATCCAGGTCTACTCGTTCCTGAAGTGGTATTCTACAACACAAGCAATCAATAGTTACAAACACCATCCTGATAATCTTTCCAGGTTAATAAAACTTTTTAAATATCTGGAGGCAAAGCTTAAACTCACAGTCTATAAGTTCATTAAACAGATAAAACTGCACGCAGGTATTCTTATAATAGCCCATGTACAACATATGAAATGTAGAACAAGAAAAGAAACTTACACTCGCCCCAGATGAGTAAAAATAGTTGGAGAAAATTATTATTTAAATGATGCAAGTCCCTCGTGCCAATAGATTTTTTGTTCACATTAAAACAATTTTTTATTATCAATGTATTAGTACATTACACAACCAACAATAGGCAATGCTACCTAGGTTATTAGGTATTCCTTGAACAGCTTATTATAAAAAAGTTTATATTCTCGAGATAGGCCACAAACATTACACTCTGTGTTAGTCAAAAGATTCATAATAACAATAATAATTGTGAAGGGAGGGGGGGGTGAGAGACTACTGTTCATAGGGACTTATAACATTTTAGTGCTGACCCTAGGTGAGTCATGTAAGACTTGGGAGAGTTTTGTAAATACATTCTTCTAATGTCAACTGTAATGCGAAACTGTAGGGAACTGTCACAATACCTATTCTCGTCAGCTGAAGATACTGGAGGCATAGCCATGGGTATTGATCCTGGAGGCATCATGTTGAAAGGCTGTCCTGGACCAGATTGGGGAGGAGGACCAGAGGCCATCAAGTTTGTCAGATGAGGAGGACCATGCTGAAATTGAAATGTTCCTTCATAAAATACTCATTTATTGAATAACACATGGGGTGGATATTTCACTCTACTAGCAACATCACTTAATTTGATTTTATAGAAATGATAAATAACATGATGGAAAGGGTAAAAAAATTAGTCTGAGGTGCATAGCAATTACTGCCTTAGAATATAATGCAATCAGGAAACACCTTATATTTTTTTTTTAGTAAAACAAACAAATGCAATCAACTCTTAAAACAAGATATCTCTACAACAAACAATTCTTGTTTTTTGTTTTTAGGTCAACTACCACTTTAGACATTCTGAATTTCAAAATTATTTTTAAAACAAAATAAAGCCACATGACAAAACTACAGGTTTTAATACAAAATCATACATTATAGATTGCCTGTGTCTTTTTGCAGCAATAACGACTACTTGGACTATTATATAAAGGATTACACATGATTTCATTATATTCAAGAATGGTTCTCATCTCTAACTCTGATAGCAGTCCTCATAAAACAAAACTGGAAATCTCTTGATATCAGAAGTATGTTAATTTATAAGTTAGTTGTATTATGTGATTTATTACTAAAATAGTTTATATTATTGAAAACCCTATGATACAACTTGATTAAAACAATACTTTACAGAGTTACTTCCCTTACTGTTCCATGATGCTATATGGTGATTTTAATCAATTATATGGTTTTAAATTCAGTTTACATTTTTTCTTTATTCAAAAGATATCAGTTATAAATATTTTTTTTAAAAGGAAACCCAGTTGCTTTTCATTTGCAACAGCTTACTCTTACTTGTTTCATTTTTGATTTAAATCCCCTAAAACACAATGCAGATCTAATCAACTATCAGTTGATGCAAACTGATCATAAGTAACAATCTTTCATTCGACTTCCATACTAACATTTATAAAACAGGATCTAAAATACCGACCTGATATCCTAATAAATTTTCTGGTATTTTTTCCTCTTGTTTTTCTTCAGTGAATCTTCGTTTTGCTGGTTCCTCCTTCAGCTGTGTGCTATACATGAAGCCAGATGTGGCCACTGTGTACGTTGTAGATGCCTGTGTGGTTGATCCAGGCACGGACGCTGCTACAGAGAACGGCTGCACACTACTGAGAGGTATCTAAAACAAAATTACGTAAATCAGGACACTGTGATGAAATGTTTATCAAAATAAGGTTACAGATGTCTGTGTGGTTGAACGAGACACTAAATAATTAATTTCTCTTTGATATCTTGTTTTCCACGATAGCAGAATTAAAGTCAAACTAATCGGCCATCTTAAGAGGACACATTTCTGTTCTCAGATATCATCTAATTTAGTTAAGACTATCTGTCATAATCATGTTTAACAGTCACAAATTGCATGAATGTGCATGGCCTAGACACAAAATATGAGATGTATAAGTCTAAAGTAAACTAAATAAATGATGTATAAGTCACAAACTATAAAATCTCATAGCCTAACCACCCAGTGGATACTTAATACATGATTAATTTAACACTCAAAAAACCTTTTTGCAAACAAATCTGTAAAAATTTACAGATGTATTACACTGTCATGACTTAAATTGATATCTGGAAAAACATAATGTTCTCCCTGCATAGAAAAGACAGGGTTTATACTCTTTAGGAAGGAAAAAATGGTGGAAAACACTGTTTTCAGGGATTTAATGTATCACAAGAAGTGATCAGTCGCACTCTGATAAGTAAAATCAGAAATTTAAAAACTTTTACATGACTTTTTAGTTTTAATAAAAATTTCAAAAACTTTCAAGGCCCTTGAAAAGTATTTTGCAAATTTCAAAACTTTTCCAGGTTTTTAATGACCATGGGAACCCTGTTTATATGCACTTCCCACAGACCATGGCTTTTTACATCAGTCGTGGTGCACACTTCCCACAGATGGGGACACCACATACCATGGCTTTTTACACCAGTCGTGGTGCACACTTCCCATCCCTCCCTTAACAATCACATATTTAAAGAGAATACCTGAGATAAAACATGTCCTTGCATTGATGATGGTGGAGGCCCATGAGGTAACCCAGCTTGCGAGATGAGTTGTACTCCGGGTTCCAGACGGTCCATGGTCGGCACAGACCCCGTGGCTGACAGGTGTGACTGTACTACAGACATCTGGGATGGGGCGGCAAGCTGTGGTGCTAGCTGGTGCATCACTTGTGTCATCTGCTGTGGTGGCTGGCCTACAATAAGGTGTGTTGGCTGACCTCCATTAACTGCTGATGTTCCTAAAACAAAAATTATGTTTACCATTCTGGCCCCAGTTGTTCATAGCATTGTTAAGTTAACGATGGGGCAGATGAATATTTTTCTTTAAAATATCTTCATAAAAAGTTCAAATATACTTATGATTTGATTATGGATACCTTAGGCTATAATAAACTACGTTTCAACATATCTCTTCAATTACTGTTTACAACGGTTTATAATTTGTTTTTGAAATATTCAAATAACCTGTGTTTAGCTTAATCGTGCTTTAAACAACTGGGCCCTGATGTTTATAATAAGACCAACTATTAAAAAAAATTTGAAAGTTTATTTTTACTCATACTGATTACAGTGCTCTACAAGGCGAGTAAAATACTCGCCATGGCGACTAAAAATTTTCCCTGGCATCTAAAAAGTAAAATCGCATTCGCCAGTTGGCGACTGTCCTGTAACCTGTCTGTGATCCATCAGTGGATGATATGGCATTAATAAATGAAGACAGAAACAGCAAAGTGTATTTCAAATTTATTCATTCACTCAATTTAAAAATCAAATATATCAGGCCACAGGATTTCACGGTAACGAAACTGAAAAACAGTTTCCAGTGGGTTCCCATGATCACCAGGCACGGAACAAAAAAAAGTGTTTCCCATGAAATTTGAAATCTTATGGCCTGTAATATATAGTATGCACTATACATGTATATATTAACTGGCTACTAAATATAAGTGCCTGGCGACTAAAATATTATACTTTACTGGCCTGGGAAGAGTAAATTCGAACTTGCTTTGTAGAGCACTGGACTATGTGTAATTTTGTAAAAGATTATATATATATATATATATATATGTATAGAGATGCAAATAAACTGTAAATATGACCAAAGTTTTGTCTCTGTCCAGTCCTGTTTGTGTGGAAAATGCATACAGAACACCTCATTCTACTACCTGAAAGCAGTAGCATATGTGATGGCATGAGGTTTCCTTTGATGAAATATCATTAATAGAAACATTAAACTAAATTACCATGCATGTAAGTTCTTGAAAATATGAGCAATGTCATCTAACTAGATAAACTGTACATTGTATTCCAACATGTTTTAATTAATAAATGTAACCAAACAATCGGTTACCGAGGTAAAAGCCAGGTGAACTGATGATATACCTCAGACTGAAACATTCTACCCAGAACCAGTCACAAGATATAGTCAACAAATTTATTTTAACAACAGAAACTGTGAACCATACAAAAATTGTTGATGTTGGCAGATTTGTGTTTTCCTATCTGAACATACCAATGAGCTGTGCTTCAGCTACGACCATCTCATGCTGGCCTCCAGGAACATTGGCTTGCTGCAGAGTTGGGGGTGGGATGTTTGGGTTATGGATAATCCCATCAATAGTTGATGACACTGATGTTGGAGGCCCTGGAGAGAAGACAATTAATAACCTCAATATTTATAGAAATATTATATATACAGGACAGTAAGAAATTGTGTAGGCATCAGTAAATACAGCAACAGGTCAATGTACAGATAACAGATCAATGACACCACACACATTCATGCATAGAGAACATAAAAAGTAAGGAATTTGTTTAATATAATTATATGTTTTATTATAATTATATAAAAAATTTTGCTTATCCCCGAATTCCATGATTTTGCATGGAAGTACCATGCCTGAATAGGTAAATATGACAAACGCACCTTGCATAACTGTTGTGCTGGATACTGGGATGGATGTCATCACCTGAACGGTTCCTAATGTTGTTGGGATCACGACGCCAGGTTGTCCTGAAGATGTGAGGCCTGGAATCACAAATACACTGTAAACATACAGCAGCTAATGTTCAATTTGATGACCACTTTTACTGATAAAATTTAAACCAAACTCTGTCTACTCAAGTAGTATTACTAAAAGGGGACCTGCAGCACTTTGTATATTCATTGGATAGTTGGGGCAAAACATAGGGTATAGGTGACTCATGGTCTTCAAAGAAAATCTGCTACCACCACCAAGGCTAATCTGTCTGATCAGCAGCTCATGGCGTCAGACAAAGTAAAGTAAAGTTTGTTTTATTTAATGATGCCTCTAGACCACATTGAGTTTTATCTTATCATCGGCTATTGGACTTCAGTCATATGGTCATTCTCATATTTATTTAGAGGAAACCTACTGCCATACATAGACTAATCTTTCCGATAAGCAGCAAGGGGTGTTTTATACGCACTGTCAAACAGACAGGACAGCACATACCACAGCCTTTGAAGTACCAGTTGTAGACTACTGGTTGGAATGGAAAATAGCCCAATCTGCTAATGGATCCACTGAAAAGGATCAATCCAATGACCGACAGCTTCACAGGTGGTCACTCTTCCATTTGAGCTACATCCTGTTCTTGGGGTCAGACAGGACAGCACATCTTTGTTAAAACAGTATGGACCACTGGTTGGAACAAGGAACAGCCCAAATCAGTTGTAATAATTCTAATACATGCAGGTAATACAAACTGACCTGTAGGTGCACTGATCATAGTCGAAGGGCTGTACGACCATCTGCTGTGTCTGGGAAGTGCGTAGTAACTATAGTAATAATACTAATACATGCAGGTAATACAAACTGACCTGTAGATGCAATGATCATAGCTGGTGCGATGCTGACTAGGTTTGAGGGCTGTACGACCATCTGCTGTGTCTGGGAAGTGCATAGTAACTATATTAATAATACTAATACATGCAGTTAATACAAACTGACCTGTAGATGCATTGATCATAGCTGGTGCGATGCTGACAAGGTTTGAGGGCTGGACGACCATTTGCTGGGAAGTGTGTAGAACTGGTTGTGCCATCATCCCTGGTGGAGGACCCACCTGTACACCTGTAAGACAAACATTGTAAGTTATTTTCCTGGCAACTCAGTCAGATATAGTGTTCATCTGAGGAGTATTGGTCATAGGAATGGTGGACTCATTCTCTGACTGGGTTTATTCCCTCTAAGGCGACCAAAATGTTATCACACATTTCCCTGCCAAATAATTAAAACAAAACCAACATTTAACAAATAAACTTTTTTTTAAACATAAGTTGCATTTTTAAAATCTCCCATAAAATGTGAAATGTATAGGAAGAAAAACAGTTGTCTAAATATATGTATCCATTTAACGAAAAACACCTTTTGTATTTTCTGGGTTGACTTCTCCAATTCTGGGAAGTGAGAAGTTGCTTAAATATACGTTTTTAATCCTAGATCAGTCTAATTATCATAAAGGCATAACACATACCTGGATGACCTACATGATGCTGCTGTCCAGTGATTTGTATTGTACCCATTCCTGGTTGTGGAGCTAAAAGCTGACCAGATAAGGATGCTGTGAAAAGACAAAGAAAAAGTCAAATAAAAGTGATGGGTTATACCATACACAAGTCACCAAGTCTGCTTGCGAGTAACATGGCCTACTATACAATATTTAAGAGCTTTTCATGGTTTCACAGTGAGATCTTTCATACACCACCAGCAATGTCATGCATTATTCTACCATATTCAACCTAACTGCTACAGTGGCATTAAAACTACCATGTGTGTGTTGTTTTAAAAGTTAAAACAAAACACTGCAAATTCAGTAGTTAATGAGGTTGAATAAGGTTATGAATTATGAATATCTTTATCAGAATTGAATTTTGAAGTCCACAAGAACAAGATTTTTATAATAAGATTTTTTTTTTTTTTAAACTTTCATATAAATATGATTGAATAATACAGGAATAATACAGGCATGAAGAACTGCTTTTAAAATAGATTTAAATTATCTTAAGATATTCATGTTTTACATAAATTACTGGTACTTGATATGAAAGATCTCTCATAAGACAGGCTAGATGAAAAGTAATAGAGGCACTCTCCTTTATGTTAAATATCTGAACTGCTTTGTTACATCATTTGTCAAAATAAGTCTGGTAAACTGTAACAGCCACCAGTACATTTTTATATAGAAAGGCCAGGTTTTCCATCGGATAAGGTATTATAACCATTAATTGTATAGCTACATGTATTTTCTAAACATCAATAACGTTATTTTAATGACAAATGTTACTCAAATATACAAATTTAAGATGTGTAATTTTGCAAATTTACAGTTTGAGTGCTAAATTTCTGGTAAAGAATCATTTCCTACATGTTTTAGAATTTATCCCTCATAGTATGTTCAATAATCTATCATGGTTTACAACAATAAAGGTATCAAATTCTCCTGAATCATCAAATGGTAAAGAAATTAAAGCTGTTCGAAATTCTGATATTTATCTGAATAAAACTTGGTGAACAATAAATAAATAGGAACAAATTCAACAATTAATTTTTGTTAGTTACAATTTTTGTTTTGTTTGTTAGAAAAGCTTCCTTCAGTTGTATTTAACATAACCAATTTGTGTGATTTAGGAGATTCTGATGTTATTGCCGAGTTAAAACATGACCACTGAACAGAGTATGAAGGATAGTAGCATAACCAATGCAGGTAAAACAAGATGTATTGAAATTTAAACCAACAAAACATTTATAAAAAGTTAATTCCTATGTTATTTGACCAGGCTCTGCAATTTTTTTTTATTGCGACATGGTTAAATGATCCATAAAATTGACAATCAGCACTCATCACCACCCCATCCTAAACCATCAACACGTACAGTATTTATTTTTTAAGAAGAATGTTTATTAGGTACACTGCAATTCCAACAATTCTTAAAAGGAGAGTGCCAAATTGGTACCAATGATTACCATGTTTATGGCAAACAGGTATAATTTTAGTTTACTTTTACTTTAAAACCTGATACCAAATAAAACCACACTTCTTTGTGTGACAAATAGGACAAAATATATCCAAAACTCAGCAAAAAATAAATTCTCACCATAAGAATTCAGATATTGAATACATACAAAATTAGTTTCAAATTCTATGGTTGTATAATGACCCCCTCTGCACAAACAAAATGACTGTTAATCAGATTTTAAAAGGTCTATTTTCAAGAAGAATGAATAGATTTTTGTTGCTGATTTTTGGACTACCATGAAACCTTTATTTAGCAGCCACAAAACATTTCTCAAAGTGTCCATTAAACAGGTTTTAATTAATGTGATTTTTTTTTATAAGATTTAAAACGTAAGCCAAAATATGATAGATATGTAATAAAGATAGCTGCTTAATAAAGGTAAAGGTGCTTTTTCAATTCTTCCTAATTGTCAGTGAATTGAACAAATATAAAGCCTAAAACATTTTCATAAGAAAGTGGCTAATTATGACTGGTTGATTTAAGTAAAATCACCTTGCAAGTGTATACATCTATTCAATAAATATTATTATAATATTAAGGTTTTTTCAATACTGAATATTACAAAGTAAATAAATATACGTTTTTGCCATCAAGCTACACAAAGGCCCAATTTCTCACTGGTTCAACCTTGATCCACAGTTCAAACTACGGCATTGTGTTTTTAAGCATGACTTACTTTTAGAAAAGTTATATAAAATTACTTCTAGCTCGATCCATGATAAACGTCTATAAGATTTAATTTATTATAAATAATAGAGTATTGTATATAAATTAAGTAGTGATTGTAATATACGGAAACTAATTTTTAAATATTAATTACTATTTCCCAATTCATGTGTATTTATTAAATTAACGTATAAGTAATTTTCAACAGCAAAATGTTTTACTTTTCTCAACCAATCACATTTAAGTAAATTTACATATTTAAATACTCTCAAGCAAACTTTAAACTTGCAGATATGTCTGTAACAACATTAAATAAACTGTGACAACATTCATTTCAATTATTCAATTGCTCACATTTCACTGTGAGAAACAAAATATGAAATTTAAAATTATTTGCATTTGTATGATTGTGTACATGTATATTAAAAATGTAGTCTAGATGCCTGTGATAAAAAATAATATCTGCTGTAAATTACTTTTAAAACATTCTGGATAAAAGATGCAAACTGCAAACTGGTCAGTAAAAATATCAACATTATTAGCAAATAAAAAACTGCAGATTAGGTTGATGTTTCACTACTTCTGAGTCGGTACACTGATGTGGCTAAAAATCCTGTTTTAAACAAATGATGGGGAGGGAAAGAAAATAAATACAAACTGTGAATCTGAAATAGAAATAAGTTTTAATTTATTAGCAAACTGAAACAGAAGATTCATAAAAACATCCATGTTGCATCTGAAGTCAAAATCTGCTATGCTGGATCAAGATTATATTTAAAAGTCACAATTTTGTGCTCAAAACCTAATTTTCAGAACGAAAACAAACAACAATAAAAAAAAGGGATTAAAAAAATTAATTGCTGAAGCTTTCATTTCTAAATATTCTTGAAAGAAATTGAAAATAAAGCTAGATATATATATATATATAAGAAAAGAAAAATATTACAATATAAAGAACACAACACAGAAATGAAAAATCTTTCTCATCGGGAAACCTAAAAATTCAGATACACATTATCAAAATTAAAACCAATTAATACTTTTATCTATAAAAAGTGGAACAACACGAAATAAAAAATAATTTAAATGTTAGCAGAACACGCTTCAAACCAGTTCGTCCTTCAAACTTCTTAAGATCGTCTTCACCCATCAGAAATACTGTGAACGTGACAAGGATTGAGCCTCGAGGAACACCGAACACTAAGTGTGAACTTGAAAAGAAAATAACCCATCTTACACGTTAGTGCAGACTTACACTGCTGCTGAATTCCTGCTAGCAAGGTGGCTGTAGCAGGGGAAATAGTGGGCGGCATCGCAGCCAACGCCTGCTGAAACTGGGCATACTCCTGCTGCACCTAGAAGAAAACATACCACGATGTGGGGTTATAGGGCCATACGGCCAAAACAAAGTACATGTAACATCTATAGTATCGCTACATCAACAGCAGTCTGCTCAGCACGACAGGGAGGGATGTCCACAAAATGTTATAAGATTATCGAACCAACTAAAAGCATATTTGGCTTTATACAATTTTTTTTTTAAGTTGATCTAGGTCATTTTTTATTTTGGGAGAAGGAGGGTGATTTTTTTTTTTTTTTTTTTTTATTTAAATGTACTTTTTTTTTAACGACACCACTAGAGCACAGTGATTTATTAATCATCGGCTATTAAATTTCATACATCCGGCAATTTTGACACACATTCGAGTGTGAGCCAGTCTCCAACGGGTTTTGACCCACTGACTGCTGCTTGAGAGTCCTATGTTCTACTACTGGACCACAGAGGCTCATGTATAAATGTACATATCCAGGGTTCTAAATTTGCACATTTTTTTCTAACATGCCCATTTAACATTTTATTTATGGTGAGGATGGTTGAAGTTTTGACAAATCCAAATCAACCCTTGAGAATAATTAAATAATAAAGAGACCTTTTCTTGTTAAATATTAACTATTACATTAATATCTATATTAATTATGAATTCAATGAATTAAATATACCAGCTATACATTTTAAAAAATTTACTACTTGGGTGTAGTACCTGCACATTTTAATCGACACTTAAGAATAATAAACAGTAGAGGGAAACAGGCTTTTTCTGTTAAATTCTTATTTAGAAATTGAATTTTGTTGAAATTATTACCAGGCATTCTATCCTGTTCAACAGAATCTAAATTAAAGCCTTCCAGGCCAAACTTTCCCTGCTTTTTATGACAAAACATAAAATATTAAGATATATAAATGAAGTAGATATATTTTACTTTTTATGACAGTCTTTACCATTATTTGTCCCTTTATTTGAAAAAGGCTCTTCGTCCTTTATGTCAGACCAAACGAACAAATTCAATGAAAATTTACTGAGTACATACAGTTACAAAAGCTAATGCTGAGCAGACTGGAAAACATCACAAGAGAACCAATATATGAAGGGAAAAAAAATCAAAACAGTGTCAATTATTAAACTATGTCACATTCAAAAACAAACAAAACTTGCCTGGTATCTAGACATGGTTACCATGTTCTAGACTGCTTAGTCGTTAACTACTGTCTATGAAACGATTCATGATTTTCATGTTTATGTTGTTACGAATATGTAATGTTTTACCTGTAATATCATGCAACGGGGTCTCAACTTAAGTTCAGTTTGAAAAACTGTAACCATTATAAGCCACACATTTTTAATTATAGGTCACACAGAAAAATTAAAATGTTTTGTTATACAAATACGTCAGTGTAATACAGGTGTACAACATGCAATATTTACTGTTGAGATCCTAAGTAAAATAACAGACAAACATAAAAAAAATTATGTGGTCACTTTCACTGGTGCATTTAAGGAAGTGGGTAAGGCCAAAATGGTAGAGATTAAAGTGGCTGTAGCCATTTAGAAAAGTTACATTAAAGATAGATGTAAAATATATGATTCTTCAAAATTAAGTGCATAATCCAAAAATATAATTTCAGAATATACAATTATCTGATTAATAAAAAATCATAATAAAAAATAAAATAAAAACAACCTCTGGTTACAAACGACCCTATGTTCAGTTCAAAGTAAATAATAATATTAATAAAAAAAATAATAATAATAAAATTCATAAATTTAACATCCTCGAGTTTCAAGTAAAACTTATATTTTTCACAAAACGACCTTTAGAAATGCAAAAACATTCTCATATCACTGCAAAAATAACTGCTATTACATGAGCATCTACAGTAAATGTAAGTTAAAAATAATCTTGGAATGTGTTTCAAATCACTCATCTTCATGCCTCATACTTTACATGTCTGTCATGTACCAATAAAAGAATTGTTCACCCTCTCACACCACCCAACTTTCCTACATAAAAAATCCTGAATCCTCCATAGAGATTTAATATTAATTTTATCCAATATTTGTTGAAATCAGTATTGGCTCATTTAACTGAATTGTGCTAATAGTATTATGTACAGATACATCATATAAATGTCTTGATCTTCTAATATCCTGCCGTGGATTGTGCAAAATATTCAGGCTATCTGAGTATACAATACTACACTACTGGAAAAACATGCATGCACCCTAATAACACAACAAACAATTAAACTGAAAACCTTTTGGAAATACAAGATATAAAAATGACACACTAAAATTATGTGTTAAATATATGCAAAGAATTTAATAATAAAAAAATAATAATAATAATAAATAATAATATATACATTTTTTTAAATCAGATTAAATTAGAAAAAAATTATATTAATTTTTTTACCCCATCCCCTACACAAAAAACAAACACTAGGAATCAAACAAGATTTTAAAAAAATATCAAATTCTTTTTGGATAAATATTATAGGTTTACATTAATTTAAGTTTTTTCAACAAAAAGGTTAATAAAACCAAATATGTCTAAAATTAAAAACATTTTGTATTCATGCTGACACAAATGTGCTTAATACACTAGATACATGACATGTATGATGCAATTTGTACAGAGAAACATGATCACAAGTCATTAGTTTTTAAGAAATGAAATAAACTATAATAACCAAATGACAATGTCTTAAACTCTAAGACTTAAAGATGATGAAACTGATATAAATTAAGGCCTAGTAACTATAATATATATAACGATCCATTTTTAATAAACTAAAATCTTGGACAAAAGCATATCTCCATTCAGGAATCTGTAATACAAAATTTTGAAAACCTTTTGATATCTGAAAATGCATAGAGAAAAAAAAAGTGAAAATCAAGAGTGCTCAAAGTTAGGGAATGTAGGGAACCATCATCCACAGAAAATATGCTGAATGTTTGTGCTCCAATTAGGAAGAATTTTAAAAAAAAAATTAATAAAAAAAATTGTATCCCACACCCATCAAATTTTTTTTTAATGAAAATAAAATTTAAAAAAACCCCAGTGAATCTATCAAACCTGGAAAAAACTGAAAACGTATTTCATATAACATTAGAACATATTTTTACAGCATCACATACAGCAAAACATAAAATACTTTTAACACAATACAAAAATAATGTTAGTTCAGATGCTATCAAGAGAAAACTAACTACACAACCTTTATCATTCTAGTATACTTCACAAAATAAAAATAAAAACTATCAACTTTCATGTTGGCTTTCTTTAAAATGCGAGACATTTTGTCTGAAATTGATAGAGAGGTGTGAAGTAACACATATTACTATTTTCAATCAAAGCAGAAGATCCGGTCTATTGGTGGCTTTTGTTAGAGATGAATATAAAACATACACCAAGACACATATGGTTTCTGATTAATTTGTATAATTTTTGATGTGTTTATGTGAAAGATTTTATCGATTATAAAAATAATTACATTGAAGAGAACTGCACAAATCCTACACACTGTGCTCACCTAGAGGTATAGTGTATTGTATACATGTAATAAGTTGAAAATGTGGAGTATACAAAAACTGTTTTACAACTGTTACCTTGATCTCTATCTTGACTCTCATCCTCAACAAAGGTGAAGTGTTTCAACCAGGGGTGGGGAACAATAAAACACGCTCAGCCCTTGAAATTCAGTGTTGTAAGAGCACTTAATAGCCATCGCTAATTCCCTTAACTGTAGAAAATGGGCATACTGTATACTACATAATTTATATTTTTGTGATGGCACAATATTGCAGAAAACGAATTTAATGATAACTTTTACCAATTACCTCCACAAATGTCTAAACTGAACATCCATATAAAATCTCAAGAAAACAACAATAGGAGTTTGAATTTCATGATGGCTCAACAGCATTTACTGTTATGCCCCATAAAGAACTAAATTACATTTTACGTTGTGCCCAAAAGCAGTTTTACAGATTAAAATGGTAATAACAAATTAGATTCTGCATTCTAGTATCACAGTATTAACTGTGGACTACTAAAGAAGAATATTTTTAAATGAAAGGTTCCAGTAACAAATTATGGATATGTCCAATAACCAAATAGAGGAAGATAAGAGGATGGGGTAGATATCTGATTTAGCGCTTTAAGATTTTAGAGATGTTTCTGATTTCCTTGAATTACAAATGAATATAAAAATAAATGACACCGCCAACATCCCCCACCCCTGGTATAGACACAGATACAAACACAATGTAAAGATTATCAAACTTCTTAAAACTAGTGACACTGTTTTAAAAAACATTTACAAAAATAAAATATATATATTTTTACTGTACCATTTAAATATTCTAATAAACAGAGCTGCCAACACAATGAGGTACCAACGTGTACTCAAAGATTTTTCTTCCCAATTGCCGATTTAAAATCCAAACACTTGGGCGTATTCTACAGTTCAGTTTTTTTAATTTTTGTTCTTCTAAACATGCATACACTGCTTGTAGTAACACAGAAACAACAATTATGTAAATGAATTTTCAATATATTAAGTGATACTGAATTTGACAACATATTTTTGATTCAGCTCACATTATTTATAACACTCATGACACTGACCTATCGTTCAGCAAATGATATAATTATGCAGTTTTTAATTATAAATATAGTACGAGCAGAAAACACACAGGCCCATACAAAAAACAATATTTGCCTATTTTTAAAAGGACACACCAAAATAAAATTATAATGCATATTTTGTTAAAACAATACTTAAGTTTTTTGAGAAATTAACAAAAAATCTGACATGGTCAGTCGGAAAAATAACACTTACATGTACATCATTATTTCAACATTAGTTAATAAAAAAATTAAAATGGATGTTTAAGTTTAATAGTTGGCAACTCTATTTAATTATATATTGCTTATCTATACTGCAGCTTGGAGGAACAACTCTAGGGTACCCACCTGCAAAGGAATGGTTATTATTTTGATATATGAGTAAATATTTTAACACTGAAAAAGTACAAGAAAAATGGCTTATTTGTTGCAAGCTAAGACAAAAATAAGTAGATACATTTAATGACTAATCCAAATTGATATTTTAACAAAATAAATATATACTTTTTATTTTTTATAAAAAACATGCATCTTAACTTTTAATTATTATAATATAAAGATACATACTTATTTGAAAAGAAAATGTACGATATGATTGCTCATGTGTGTGTGTATATGTATGATTAACGGTTTTGACAAAAATAGACGACATACCGTTTGGATAAGATTTTCTGCTAGCTGTTTAGCTTGCTGGAGTCCCATCAGAGTGGGATGTCTGAAAACAACACAATATTTTGCACTCAAACTGATGATAAACTACTAAGATGAAACAAACATACATATATTACATTTTATTAATTATATTTCATAATAAAATAAAAAAAATTAATAAAATAAAAGTGATAACATTTGTAATTAAATAATTTAATGCTTTTCTGTAATATAAAAGTTTATTATATTTATAACGTTACAGCCAAAGGTTGCTAACATATTTTATTACATTGCCAAGATTTTTACATATATAAACAGAGTTTTAAACAAAATAGGATATCATGTATGCTTGCAACTGTATTTACAAACTGATTTATTATAATCTACTATCGACAAACTGAGTAAATTTCTCAACTATTCTCCTACAATGAAAACAATTATGTTCAAAATCTATAAAAACAAAGAGAAATACAGGGCTCAACCTTAGCTACCAATATCCACCCCGGGCTACCAGAATTGTAAATCATGCTTGAAATTCCTCCTTTCATGTGTGCACTCTTCCGACACGAGGCGCAACACAGTCGCCGTACGTAACAGTATTAATTGCTCACATTGACCCACTGGTGGCAATTGCGCAATATGTTTGAAATAAAAAGATTATATTTGTTTGTCACGCGTGCCATGAATTCTTTAACACAGTTGCCGATAAAAAATAAGTAGAAGTAATTCTGTTTATAAATTATGAGGCCATTTGAAATGTTTGTATTACAGACTAGAACAATTGTCGTTATTTTTCACTGCAAAAGAGTTAATTAATTTATAGTGCTGTTAAATAATGTAGTTTTTATAAATAATGGTAAAAAAAACATGTTTAACCTAAAATAAACGATATATATTTTCTTTCTATCACTATTGTTCATTAAAATTTTGGGGCTACCAATTTTTAGTCAGGGCTACCAGATTTTGAAACCTGGTAGTCCTATGGGCTACCACTGAAAAAAGTTAAGGTCAGAGCCTGTAATACGAAATACACTGGGATTAAAACTTAAGCTCCCATTTGGCAAATAACGTAACATAATACAAGAACCAGTTTAGCAGGCATTGGTTTTGTTTGTTTTCAGTGAAGTGCACACTTTGAACAGGACAGAAAAAATTGTTAACTACGAACAACTGTAACGACGTAGACTGAACGAAATAAAATTCATGGTATTTTGTATTAAAACTGTCAAACATATTTTATTCATATTCGTTTCTGGTTTCAAAACTTGTAATGTTGTAGGAGTGTCTACGAAGCAAAGCTGAACGGGATCTCAGTTGTACTCGATTTTTTTCGTCAACATTGAGTCTGACAAAATGATTTTCCCTATGTATATGGTCCGTCGGAAACGATCGAGGGAAATATGCAGTGCAAATGGCGACAACTGTAACATATGTGTGCAAACCAAAAATAGGTTATGCAAGGACGGAACAGCGGGACCCCCAAGCGAACGAAACGATCGTTCGCGCAATTTGCGCAGCCCTTGGTTGCTTGTACTCCGAGAAAAAAATATCTAGAAACCTTATTTATAAAATTTTACACGAATGGTAAATCGGTTAGGCAAAATACATTTGCATCAGTGCAGGACTGTCGTGATGTGTGCTTTGGATAGTTCAGGGGCATTATTGAAGGTGATGGAAACACAGCAAACAATCTGACCGTACCCACGACGATGTTACAATAAAATTTAATACTGCATATACCACTGTCAAAGAGATGGCAGACAGACAGACAGGCACACATACACAAAATGTGTCTCCAAAATATCTTTTTTGGCGCCAAAAAAAATTGAACCAGGCGCCATCTGGCTCCTACACCAAAATGTTAAGGAAGAGTGCTGCAATCATGTCTCAGATGCCTGTAAACAAAATATATAATAATTAAGAAATGATTAAAAATTAAAAAAGGAATTTCACCAATGCTTAAATTACCCTAACTCAATATTTGTTTGTGTCATTACTTATTCAGGAAAGTTATATGAACCTAATTTAAAACATGTTTGATATGATTTAATAATGTAGTACAAAGATAGTTCTCTGTCAAAACTTGTATACACCGACTTGAGAGATATGAGAAGTGCTTTCACTGCTGCTTCATGAGACAGCCACCGTGTATCAATGGCTCTCACAAGCCTTAGGTGGGGGTCATCCAACACTTTCTGAAAATAACATCAATGCCAAAATTAAAATAAAACTTCTTTATTTTTAAAGATTATTTTTATGCATTTTATGCTTAACTGTATCATTTATTTTAGGTATTTTATTAATAAATTATAAAGGGTGGAACTGATTTATAAACAATGTATTACATTTGTGTTATGCATCAACAAAATTAATATATTACACTTATTAAATTAAAAACATAAAAATAACATGCGTATGAAATTAATTTTAACATACCTGAATCTCCTCAAGTCCAGCCATTCTCACGGATGAATTTGAATAAAACTTCCACAGCTGTAACAGTGTAGCCTTGAAGTTTTTCAGGTACAGAATTTTGTTAGAACTCTGTGATACTGCTAATGCCAAGTAATGGGCTACACAATGATTTAATATCAGAAATGGGATGTCACTTTTTTTACCTAGCATGACACTCGCACCATCACTGCCAATTGCAGCAAGTTTTTCTTTGTAGTTAAGCTCATTTTCATTACAGAATTTGGTAACTTTGTTATAATTATTTCGGCTTTTCCATCAGGCATTTCTATGATTTGCAGAAACTTTGTTACAGGTTTGTTATCTTTAATGAATCGAGTGTATACTGTCAACTGCTTTTTAACAGATACATCAGTTGTTTCATCCAGCATCAGAAAGTAATAATTTGACTGTTTGACTTCATTCAAAACCTATTGTACCTGCTTTCCTAAAACATCCACCATCTCCTCAATAATCCACATGCTGGTATATTTTGCATTTCCTCCAACTTTAATATCTTTCAGGTATTCGCATCCCATTTGCATCATATTTTCTGTGAGAGATATAAAGTTTGTTGTATGTGCAATTTCCCTCTTCATTAGAAAGTAAAAGTTTTTAAAGTAGCCTCAGGTGCAGTAGATCACAGGAACGATCGTCTTCAGCAGACCCATCTCGATTATTCATTCCAATCAGTGGTCCACAACTTGCAACAAAGGTCATGGTATATGCTGTCATGTCTTTGGGAAACAGTAGCTTGCACAGAAGTAGCAAATTTCCTCTAAAGGCCACGAGGTCTTGCACTGTATGTCTGATACCTAATAACCACTGAATGAACAATATGCTAGGGTGTTGTTAAACTATATTTTCTATTTGTTCCAGCGATGGTAAACCGAAACTTCAGACTGTGAAGAAGCACGATGTGGAGGAAAACAATGAACTTGCTGTAAGTACAATAAGCTGAATTAGAACACTTTTTTCTACTTGCCAAATTACATGTATTATTTTTTTTTTACATATTTTAAAGATTTTTAACCCCCCAGTTTTTTTTAATTCTTGAATACTTTATTTTATTATTATTTATAATAACACCACTAGAGCACATTGATATATTAATCATTGACTATTAGATGTGGGATATTTGTAATTAACACCACTAGAGCACATTGATATATTAATCATTGACTATTAGATGTGGGATATTTGTAATTAACACACTAGAGTACATTGATATATTAATCATTGACTATTAGATGTGGGATATTTGGTAATTAACACACTAGAGTACATTGATATATTAATCATTGGCTATTGGATGTGGGATATTTGTAATTAACACCACTAAAGCAAATTGATATATTAATCATTGACTATTGGATGTGGGATATTTGTAATTAACACCACTTGGATTTTTTCAAATGATATAATTTCTGGTTCAATACTAAGTTGCATCGTATAGTGTAAAGAGAATGACAAGTTAGTCAGTGATTGCGAGTAATATAGATTACATATAACCAGACATTTTCGTTTTCTAAAATTTTCGAGGTTTCGGAAGTCTATGTTTGTGGTTTAGAAAATCTGGTTTGAGAAAATCTTTTTTTTATATAAAAGCTGTCAATGTTTCATGTTGGCTCCTGGTTGTATGTCGTCAATCTTAAATTTCAACAATAAAGTACTCAGCTGTGACTAGTTACGACAACATGCTATTATAGAGATAACTATTGAGTCTTTCATTATATAGAAAACCAATTAAGATGAGGGTGAGAAGTTTTCTAACTCAGACAGTGTAGTATTTGATGTTTAATCTGAACCTGACACAACAGGATAATTAACTGTTTTATTCTGACATTTATGAAAGAACATGTTTTGTTATAGTGTAATATACTGATAATATAAAATGACCCAACAATATAATCAAATAAAAATAAAACATCCCAGTAACTTGTCAGTTTATTATGTTAACAATAGATATTTTTGATTGACTTTTTGATATTTTCAAGTTTTTATATTTTTTTTAGGCTCCCAATACAGACTCTGTACCTTCTGCAAGTGTAGAAGCTGAAATCCGGGCCAAAACACAAAATGGAAAAACCACTAATAGAAATAGTTCCGGGCAGTCAAGGTTTGTACTTGTTCACATACAGTTAGATAATTAGGAGATAAAAATACTCTGATTTAATTTTAGAGGTAGGTTATCATGGATTTAAAAGCCCTAAATGGCATTTAAAACCGAAAGCATTATCGTGAGATTTTAAATGTAACATTTAGGGGTTTCAAATTCACGATAACCTACCTCTAAAATGAAATCAGAGTTTGTTTATCTCCATTCTACCGTCATTATAACACAACTTTATACTTGGAACTGTTTCCATGAGTGGAGTAACAGGAGTGAACAGGCATTCAAATGTCAACAAAGAACCCTGTAACATAAATGAGATTGGAAGGAGATAATAATTATTATTTGTACGGCAGCCATATATTCAATCCGAATAATGTGACTTGTTCATACAGCCGCTGTATATGCAATACAGATTGAGTGTTTTGTTTGTACATGTTTGCGGATCGGTAGCATCTAAAATTGCAAAACTATGAGGTCTATTGTACCTGTAATTATGCCACCTGTTTAATTTGGGTAAGAACCATCCAACCAGCAGCTATTTCGATCATTACAGTGATTTCAGTTGAACACTGATCAGTCATGTATGAAAGGAAAATACATGAGGCTTGCTATTTTTAATTTGGTCCCTTTAGTGGGGTCAAAATACACTGAAAATAACCGTTGGGACTGATCTTACTGGTTGTAATTGGGAATATCGGGGTGGTCTTAATTTCAGGGTAGTTTTACTATAAAAGTAATAAGAAAAATTCGGGTCTTTAAAATATCGGTCTTTATATTGGGGTGGTCTTAGTACCAGGGTGGTCGTTAGATGGGGTTTCACAGTATTTTCCAAAGTCATAGTAGAATTATTATTTGACTATTTTACTAGTTCTTGCCTTTATTTAAAGATTGGAGACTCAGTGGTCCAGTGGTAGGACATTGGACTGTCAAACAGAAGAACCTGGTTCAAAATCTGCTAGAGGCTGACTCACATTTGACTATGTGTCAAACTATTTTTCATCCAATAGCTGATAATTAATAAATAATGATATATTATCTTATTGTAATAACAATATGGATTACCGATTTCTTGCTCTCAACCAACTTGACATTATCTAAAAATTATTTTTATGCACTTTTGTATTGCTTTAATATGAGTGTGATTATGAAGATAGTGTTTGCTTTATTAAATCAATGTGGTTACCAGGTATAAAATATCAAAATGTGGGTTAGCGGGTTCTGGCATGTGTGTCCTCAATTGGTGAAGTCATTCATTAAAATGTTCACACATTATATTTTCGTTTTATATCCAATGAACCTAAAAGGAATAAAAAGAAAATCCTTATAATTAAATTTAAAACATACTTATTAATAATAACTAAAAAATAATAATATTTTATTTAATATTTTTTCGGTCTTTGAATAATAACACATTGTTGATTTTATTTTGTTTAACCACACCACTAGAGCACATTGATTTATTAATCATCGGCTATTGGATGTCAAACATTTGGAAATTGTGACAGATAGTCAAATGTGAGCTATCCTCCGATGGGTTTTGAACCACTGTCTTCAGATTGAGAATCCAATGTCGTACCACTGGACCACAAAGGCTCACAACACATTGGTGAATAACATAAAGTTGAACAAGTCACACAATCACTTCCCAACGTGTTCACATTTGTATAACTTTCTGTCTACACAATGCCACATTCAAGGACTTCTCTGCATATTTGTTTCAGGTTGTTCCCATGTGTTCAGAAAATAAAAAGTTGGAAAGAAGTATTATTCCACTTACCTCTATCCAAATTGTGAATATAGCCAGTTTTTTTAAAGCAGTATTCTTTTTTTTTATTACAGAAGCAGTCAGGCAAGCACAGGATCCAATCAAAAGAGGCCGACCAGTCTACGGGAACTTCCTGAACCTCCGACTAAAAATTGTCAACCTCCAGCTGTATCTGAGGCAGCCGATGAGTTGAGGCAGGATGATGTGGATGATGACTATGATCATCTGCACGGCAAGAAGAAAGTGGAGATCCGACCGGACAATTACGATCATGTTCAGCTTAACAGTTCAGGACACACAAGAGTTCTCTCCCCTTCTGAGGTGGATGCTCAGCCTGGCGAGAATTATTACACTCAGGTTCGTGACAGGATGTATGAGGTTGTGAAAGACACATGCCCTGCTTCTAAGAAAATACCTCCTGATGACCCATACATAAAAGTCAAAGATGCCAATTTAAATCACTACTCTTCTGTAAGTGAGGTAAAAGAAAATAATGATCTTGACCCTTATGACACTGTCAATGATAAGGAGTCTTTTTCAAAAGGCAGTGGCAGCAGTGATCAACAAAAAAGGGCTCCTTTCAAACAAGTTGCAGAAAATGATCTCTATCCAAAGGTTTCGGACACTGACCCCTATGCAAAAGTTAAAGACAATGACCCTTATTCAAAGGTCAAGGACAGTTATCCATATGCAAAGGTCAAGGACAATCATCCATATTCAAAAGTGAAAGATAGTATATTTGATCCGTATGCTCAGATAAGTGATTCTGATAAATTAGAAGAAACTGAAATTAATGAAGACGATTCTTGTGACCTTGACCCATATTCAACAGTGGATGAAGAGATTCCTGGTGCCAAAACTGTCCACACCCAGCTGTTACCAAATATTTCTGATGGGAATGTTTCGTCACCGTCATTTGAACTGCTTCCCACAGGATCCATGTCTCTGGAATTCCCTCACCTCACTGATGAGTATGCGGTCGTGATGAAGAAAAGACATGCAAGTGTCAATAGCGAGCCCAGCGAGGCGGACCAGCTTGACCCCAATGTGATGCCACCAGAACCACCACGAAGCTACAACCTAGATGAGATCGACCAATCTGCAGCTGCTTCCAGAAACTCTAGTACAGGTTTGTGTTATGATATATCTTAACTTCCTGACTTCAATACACTCTAGTACAGGTTTGTGTTATGATATATCTTAACTTTCTGACTTCAATACACTCTAGTACAG
>JAULBS010086465.1:0-18154 GCA_032355785.1 Symmetromphalus regularis | reverse complement strand
TATTTCTATGGACAAATCAAACGTTTATATTTAAAATTAATTCTTTGTTTGGAAATTAATTAGGTCAAGGATCCGTGCGTTTAATGAGGTAAGTTATCTATTTTGGTTTTTATTCGTCAATGTCCATATTTCAAGTTGCCTAAACAGACTATAAAATATTGGAATGGCAGCCTTCCTCTTGGGGCACTGCATATTAAAAAAAATCATTTCGGAGTGGATGGGCAGTAGTTAAGCTATTGGATTCGTGGCTGGTAGGTACTGGGATCGAATCTCAGTCGAGGCATGGGAATTTTAATCTCAGTATTGGCTCTATCCCAGAGTGAATGTTCCGCGAGGCTCAGTGGGTAGCCTAAGTGTATACCACTTACACCTACCAGTGGTCCACAACTGGTTTATAAAATGCCATGGTATGTGCTAACCTGTCTGTGGGTTTTCTTGCTGCTTATCGATAAGAGTAGCAGTATTAGTTTGGTGGCAGCTGGTTTCGTCTCTCTTCTAACACAAACTTTTGTTTGTCCTGGACAAACAGCACAGTTTCAAACCAGTATACACATATACAGTGTGACGTCTGCCATTAACTATGACTCAAAGACAATATTCTGTCACATAGCATTTTAACGACTTACAGTGTATTTATATTGGATACCCTCGGATCTGCACAAAATGTGATTTGCAATTTTTTTACCACCCCAAGTATCAACAAGTACCAAGTGTCACTGATATAATAATTATTCTGCTGAAAAAAGATAATGAAATGACAGGGTATATGCCATAGTATTTACAAAATACCCACTGCCTCATATATCTACCAATCACAACTGATATTTCATTCATTTCGGATAGATTTGATGGTGTCCTTCGAACTCTGACCTGAAACTCACGTAGTTGAGAAGGGTGATCTTCCCCAATCCATACACCCTCCTATTACGTCATTTTCTGTTTTTTCAACAGGGTTGTACATAACATGGGATGGGGTGGGTAATATAGAAAAATAGTTTCCCTAAGGGGTAATGTTGAGGATATATGTAGAAAAAGGACCTACACTGGGGATATAATGAGAACAATTTAAGTCTAGATTGCCTGAAATACGACTGAAGAAAGTATATTTCAAACTAAATATATTTGAGTGTAGCCACTCCACCACTATAGCGTTAATTGCTGTTCCGTTCGGGGTGAGTTTTTTGTTGTTGTTGATGATGTAGCTATGTTGATGATGTTGTTGTTTTTGAATTGTAGGCTATGGTTATCAACAAACCACGTCACTGAACACTCCGCCAATAATAATTCTAAGGCTAATGGAAATAATAGCTGTTGTTCCAGTAACTAATTACTTTAATTAAAATATATTAGAATAGAATTCTTCCGCTATTGAATATGTTCCTCGTCCTCGTTCTATATATTAAAAAAAAAATTGTATGGTTGCCAACAAACGACGTCACTGATCACTCCGCCAATGACAATTTTAACTAAGGCTAATGAAAATAATAGCTGATGTTTCAGTAATTAATTAATTAAGTTTCAAAAATATATTATAATAGCATTCTTCTGCTATTGAAAATCTTCTTCCTCCTGAAACTCACCTGATCGAGAAGAACGATCTTCCCCAATCCATACACCCTCCTATTACGTCATTTTCTGTTTATTCAACTGGGTTGTACATAACATGGGATGGGGTGGATAATATAGAAAAATAGTTTCCCTAAGGGGTAATGTTGAGGATATATGTAGAAAAAGGACCTACACTCGGGATATAATAAGAACAATTTAAGTCTGGATTGCCAGAAATACGACTTAAGAAAGTATATTTCAATCTAAATATATTTGAGTGTAGCCACTCCACCACTATAGCGTTAATTGCGGTTCCGTTGGAGATAGACTGATACGTTATGTGCAGAAAATGATATTGGAGATGAATATCACTATTTATTTAAATGTAACTGTTTTAAGAATATACGGGAAAATCTTATCAAACCATATTATTATAAAAAACCTAGTACACTAAAATTCAAAGGATTGTTTAACTGCATGAATATCAAAATTCATTTCAGAAATTTTAAGCAAACTGTGTAAACCATAATTATATATCTCCAATGTCATTAGCTGTTACATACAATGTATATTAGTAAACTTTTAAACTTATTTACATACTTTTGTCACCATGTGCCTTTTCCCTTCTTTTTGTGCCTGCATCATGACTTCATATAGTTAAAACATCAATTAAAAGATTTCTTTCCTTTTTTCACATGATTTTTTTATTGATGTCTGGAGATGTCAAATGAAATCTTCCTGATTTCATAACTATCATTGTTAAATTTTCCTAATTTCATAACAGTCACATTTTTGTATTGATATCTGGATGTTAAACAAAATCTTCTTAGTTTTCATAACAGTCACATTTTTGTATTGATGTCTGGATGTTAAACAAAATCTTCCTAGTTTTTATAACAGTCACATTTTTGTATTGATATCTGGATGTTAAACAAAATCTTCCTAGTTTTTATAAGTCACATTTTTGTATTGATGTCTGGATGTTAAACAAAATCTTCCTGGTTTTATAGCAATCACATATTTTTTAATGATATCTTACTACACATATGTTAAAACAAAATCTTTATTTATCATTGACTATGTGATGTCATAATTTCCATGGTTTCAAGTTCATCCTTCAGGCACAGGGCTGTTGGACAAAGGATGAGTGTGAAAACACATCACAGCTTATTAACTTATCCAGCTACTGCCTGCCAGTCATCTTATTTACTATCACTATGAATTAACCCATTCGGTTCTGCATAATCAGATCCCTGCTGTTAGTATTAAATTAGATGTGTGTATAACTTGCCCAGGGTGGTTAACAACTTAATTAGGCTCCATTCTGTCCAGATTGTGTATTGCTACAAAGGTATGGGTAGTCCCAGAATTATTGTTTTTTCATATTTTAAATTTTTATTGCTATTTTTATGTGATTATGCTACACAACATTTTGAATGGAACATGAAAATATCGTGTTTTTAAACTGGATTATTATTATCATAATAATAAAATAATAATAATAATACCTTTAAAGTACACAAGAGATATGCAGAGATGCTAGTTTTACGGTTTTTGCTGGATTTCCTTTTTTTGGTCAGCATAAATAGGTTTTAAAATAAAGCTAGAAATACAGTCAATTTGACCCTCAAAGTTTACCAGAATGCACCATTTCCCTCTATTCAGAAAAAGCTCCTACATCACCCAAATTGAAGTTTTTTGTTGTTGAACCTCACTAGCATCTCTGGATATAACAGTTTTTAACATTGCTGTGTGATAATTAAATGGAAAAATTTAAAAAGTGATTATAACGTGATGTTACACCCAGCAGGATTTAGGATCTCTTGAAAGAGGGTGTTTATCATGTAGCACCAAATACACAAAACATACAAAAAGTAAAGTTTGTTTTATTTAACGACGCCTCTAGAGCACATTGATTTTTTATATCAACATCGGCTATTGGACGTCAATCATATGGTCATTCTGACATATGTTTTAGAAGAAACCCGCTGCCGCAACATAGGCTACTGTTATTGATAAGCAGCAAGGAATCTTTTATATGCACCGTCCCACAGACAGGACAACACAGACCACGGCCTTTGATGAACCAGTTGTGGACCACTGGTTGGAACGGAAAATAGACACAAAACATACAGTGATCCAGTGAGAACTGAGTAGACATGAAGAACACATATACAATATACATAGAACTGAGGATGTGCCTCCCTTTCTCCACTCCTGGCCAGCTGAGTGAGAACTGAGTAGACATAAGTACACACATACAAATTACAATATACATAGAATTGAGGATTTGCCTCCCTTTCTTCACACCTGGCCAGTCGAGTGAGAAATGAGTAAACATGAAGTACACACATACAATATACATAGAATTGAGGATGTGCCTCCCTTTCTTCACTCCTGGCCAGTCGAGTGAGAACTGAGTAGATATGAAGTACACACATACAATATACATAGAATTGAGGATGTGCCTCCCTTTCTTCACTCCTGGCCAGCCATCTCACATAATGAAATACTTATGGATACGGATGATATTACAACAGGGATAGAAATTAACACATGCCCTCTTGCCCGAGGTGAGTAAAAATTACTGGGAAAAGTAAATCCTTACTGATGCTAATCCCCTGGGCCAGTGGATATTTTTTCCAGTCTGGTATTATTTTGAGATAGTAGATGCCAGACTGATAATTTGCCGATCATACCTGCTAAACACATTTATTTGACCAAAATTCACTCGCTGTACATGCTAGCAGATGTTTATCCTGTCTTTTTCACGTTTAGCTAGTTCTTTATATGTCTCTATATGCACTAACTGGGGTTGTTCACAATTATCAACATTTGTTTGGTAACAACTGATTTCTGTTGCATTAATTTAACACCAATCTCATTCCAATTACTTGCTATCATTAATATGTTCTTTTCTTGTTTTAATAATTATTTCTTCTTTCCTGTTTGCCTTCCCTCACACTTTTCTTTTCCCTCAGATCAATGTTTGCCACTACTCTAAATATGATTTTATACAAATAATAAATAATTAATAATAATAATAAAAAAGGCTCCCCAACCCTTGGCATTACCAGTTTGATCTAGGGGCAATAATAACCCCAAAAAACAACAACAACAACAACCCCCAAAAAAACATTTGTACAGAGAGTCAAAATTTTTAGATCCCCATCTTCCATTGGCATTAATCACAGGGCGGGGGGGGGGGGGGATACATCACCCCACTTTTTGGACAAGGTATGCCTATATAATTATCCCACCACGTTTTGCTTTAAAAAAATTGAAATTAAAATGCCTAAATAATAATCTTTACCAGTCTTTCTGTGTGGTCTTAGTGCAAATGTACCAATGTAATATGAATGATGACAAAGTAACACACATTGCTACCTCACTGTTCTTTGAAGATTTTGTTGGTATTACATTTTATTATAACAATATATTATTTGTTTATTAAATTAGTTTTATTCATTTGATGAATATGTGTCTTTTTCTTTTCTTTTTATTCTGTAAGGTAGTAGACTTTAAGAACTTTATCATTTTATGGAGTTGTATGTACTTGTAATCAGAAAGAAGTGCGCCAGTGTAAGCACACTTTGAATCCTTGCACTTTTTCTTTCTTCAGTATTTTCAGTTTAGGAATGTTTACTTTCAAATATTGATAACTTCCTTAATTCTTGAAATATATTGAAATGCTTTACAGTTTTGAAAAGATTCTAGAAGTATATAAATATCATGTCTAGATTTTTTACAAACTGCCTTTTTCTGCCAGAGGCTGTCACACATCCTTCGATGAAGGTCAGATATTTATCATGCACACAGTAGTTGAATATAATATGGCTATTTTTGTTTTCACACTAGCAGACCTTTTATTTACTCTACTGTAATATCTGACAAGAATTGTGTCAAACTTTGACCCCTGTATGACTTGCTATTGAAGTATGTGTGAGATTATTTGGAACTGATAACAGAAAAATGCAGGGATTTGTCCTGTGGCAGTGGATGACATTTACTACCATGTAGCATGAAATTTCTTTTTACAGAGTTAGTTCCTTGGGAACATACGGTATCAGATGCTGCATCTCTGTTTTAATACAATTCTTCAAATTTCCATTGTGTTTATTGATTTTTCTGCCTGCTCTAAACATAGTGATTTCAAGTGTGGCAGTTTTAATAACTATATATGACAAGGATTCATTAGATCTGGCAGTAACTTTTCTGTGTTTCATATCTTTTGTTTCATGTAATTTGAAGGTGTATAGAAAATGACAGAATGTTTTTTAACAACCTGCCAGAAAGTGTGCAGAAATAGAATGATTTGGGTTGAGATTGGACATGATGTGTGAGAAGATTAGTCATGCAAACTAAATGTAATGTCAATATTAGCAAGGGAGGCAGATATAATGCTTTTCCTGCAATTTCTTTAACTCTGTCTCAAGTCCCACAGTCCCACCAGCCATCTTCTCAGAAAGTGATACAAGATAGTTTTGCATCAATGTATGAAAAGTATGCATAAAGTGGTGAGAGATCACATCAGGAACAAAAGTTAAAATTATAAAAACATACATTTAATTGTACAACTAAGTACACAAGTTTTATTAAAAGGGGACAAACACTGACAGGTTGTAAACAAAACTAAATATCACTGAAAGGTGCTGAATGCAAAAGCATGACTGCATTCAAGGGGAAATTGCAAGCTTGACTGGTTTTTATGCTTCGTAAAAATGTTAGGAACCAGTGAAAGTGCTATATTGTGATCTTAAAAGCTAGTCTGCCAACTGTACTATACACTGACAAATCACTTTTACAGCATTGCCAACCCTGTCAACAGTACTTTACATTGACAAATCAACAGTTTTAAAGTGTAGTCAGCACTGCCAACAATACTATACACTGTAGGTGTACATTGATAAATTGTCAGTTTTACAGTGTGGCATTGGTAAAGTGATAAATAAAAATTGATTTCACAGAAAAACATAATTTCATTTTCAAATGGGAATACTGTTTTCACAATATGGGTTCTGCAAATTCTGTCCTTTTTCCAAAATAATGGAAAACCTCTGAGTCTGTTATAATTAAAAACAAAATGACTTTTTATAAGAGCTATAAAAAAACCCATCATTTGTATAACTACATTGAACATGTACATATATATTTAGGCCTATTATGGCGTGAGAACAGACAATATGGATAATACTCATTTTTCAAATGAATATTCAAGTCAGTCCATGGTTAAAAATCCCTAAAAAGAAGTATTTTGTTGACCTTCTTGTTTTCAATTATCTGTGAAAGTCTTAATGACATATTCTATGGCGAAAAGCTAGCAATTTAAAACTCATTTCCCAGGTGACACTTTCTGTGGAATTAAGTAACTTTCACAATATTTCCAGCAGGAAGCAATCTTTTCAATTTTCGTAGATATTTTAACCTTGACAAGGACAAGGAAATTAGACATGGGAATGAAAAAGAGATAAATAACATCTAATTAAGTGCAACAAGTCACTAAAGTCAACTCTTTATATCAGTGTTTCTAATTGTTATAATAAAATATTCAGAGACCATCACTGTATTAGTAAAGTTTCTGTGAATCAATTCTGTTATATTTGAACACAGAATTTAGATATTGTCACTGTATTCTACATAGAGATTACATAACGAGATCCTGTAGGATACAGAATATATTATAATGAGTGTGTTTTCAGTCGTACATCACAAGCGAAAGCAAGTGATATACGATTTAAAACACATGAGTTGTAATATATTCTGTATCCTATGGGATCAAGTTGTGTAATATATTTATTACACCATGTTATTAAGTTCCCTTACATTGAAGTTATTTTCTTTTGCAATTGAAAAAAATGGAAGAAAATGAAAAGGCTTAAGGATTCAAAGTGCCATCGCACTCCTTTCTGATTACATGTACATACAACTCTGTAAAGTGATAAAGTTCTTATTGTATACCACCTTATGAAAAGTAAAGAAAAAAAAAACACTTTCGTCAAATGAATAAAACAAATTTCATAAACTAATAATATATTGTTTTAATAAAACATGATACCAACAAAATCTTCAAAGAACAGTAATGTAACAGTGTGTGTTGCTGCATCATCATTCATGATACTGAGATTATGTATAGTCTAATTTGTTCTGACGTCATTTCCTGTTGAACAGCATTTTGCCTGAATCAATTTTAGAATATTTAGTGTTTTGGATTAGAAATTTACATAGAATGTAACTGCATTTTTACTTACAGCTGCTGTTTTTAAAATGTATTCTCTGGAGATGTTAAAGGTGTTTTATTATTTTTTAAGAACTGGTAGGTATGTGTACCAAAAACCCTGTTGCTTAGCCTGTTTATTGTTTGTTTACCATTACAGGCATAGTGGACAATACACTCTTGTTATTATTTTTTATTATTTTTAAAGATCTTTTAATATTTACAGTTATGAATTCAGATTTGTTTGTATAATATAATATTATTTTATTTATTTATTTTTTAAAGAATAAAATGAAATGCAATTTATAAATGGAAGTAAAAAAGTCCCATTGATCATGTGATCAGACCCCTCAAAATTTACATTGTGAAGATACTGCAAAATATTACATAGCTATATCATCCATCGCAGTGTAATAAAAGTCAATTCTACTTATAACAAATACTGAGATACCAACACTGAATCTGAGTAGGAATATGCATTTTGTTATCTAAATTATACAGTGAAACATACCCAAGTGGCTACCTCTATTAAGTAATTACTGGTCTTGAGAGGCCTGTCGTTCTCACAAATTATCTAATAAAGTATCAAGTGAATTGTATAAGATTTAGCTCTGGGTTTATACAAGTGCTTAACAACCTTGAAACTCTAGGAGCCTTAAAATAGAAATAGACATTTGTATGCTAGGTAAACCTGTCAATGTATTTTCAAAGTTTCTGTCAATATTTACAGTTTTAGTCAATTGCAGCGACATTGTTGGTTTCAGATTTTTTCATGTACCAGTTATGGAAAATAGTGTGATTCCCAGTTTTGGGTACTTTGTCAGTAATTAACAAGAATATCAACAGTATTTGTATAAATACAGAGTTGCACTTAGTATTCTGTGCAAATTGAAAACCACAGGTTAGGTATTTAAGTTTACTTTGATCAGTTATGTTGCATGTAATCAGTATTTACATGTTTATATAAGAAAACAAACTTTTCATTTCCAGAAACAAATCATGATGAAAAAGCATTTTTCATGTTTTATTCATAATAATTAACCCTCACTGCTTATAATTATTTCATGGTGAATGAAGAAATCTTTCTGTTTATTTCATGACAAAAATAATTCAGCTTATGTTAAATTGCAGCACATATTTCTTGAAATTAGTTTCCCTATTAATGGATTACCATTTAACTCCCATCTCTGCATCATAGCCAAATGTCATTTTAGTGTTAATTACCTCCCATTTATTCACATCAATACTCCCCTCAATGTCTGTTTGTGATCTCTGGCTGTTCGAGTGACAGCTAGAGAGCAGGGCTAACCATTGATTTGCATTCAGCACACTCCACACAGCCAGCATGGCTTGACACAGTTTGGGATTACTGTCCAGATCACCACAATCATTCTCAGGATCACAGTCATTCCCAGGATCACCATTCATTCAGATTCCCACTTATAAAAGCTGCAGACTTATGGGATACACGTACATAAGTTTAGCATTGATTCCCAGTTGTATGTATTGGAACTGAAGATTGCAGAGTAATGCATGTAGAGGAAGTTAGCATTAATTCTCATTCATACTTACATGTACCAGAACTGAAAAAAGTGCTTGGTGATTATGGTGAAAGAAAAGGATAGGAATGTTTATTTAACAAATTTTCAACATGTTTATTCAGTAGTGCTCAATAAGTGCAGCAGATTTCCACCCACTGCAAAGTGAGGGCAAGACGCTTAGTAGTAGAACTTCCTGCTAAGGAGCTGTGACTCCTTAGATTCATCACTTCAATTGGACTGATAGGGTGTTTCCACAATTGTATGTTAAAGGATGGGTCATTCCATAGAAAATCAGTCAGTACTTCACACCTGACACCCTGAGAAATGTTAGGCATGTATTATTAATCTGATTGCGGTTTTGAACACAACTCCAATGCTTCTTTGAGCACTGAAAATTTCATGTGGCTAGCACCTTTAATTATGAAGTTAGGGGAGCTAAAAAATAACAGAAAATTTAACGCGAAATAAAAATCCTCATATTTTACACTACCCCTAAGTACTTCAAGAGGCCATAACTCTGACGATATTCATAGTATAAAGTTAAAATTTTGTATTGCTTCATTAAATATATTATAGTTGATGTACAAAAAAGATCAGATGATTCTGACGGGGTGAGGCACAAACTTTTCCTAGTATTGACTGATTTTATATGGAACGACCCGGATGTATGTTAAAGGATAATGTTCTGTGTTGTCTGTGACAAGTTGCATACATACAGAACACATTGCGGCTAATTAACAAAAATGTCTTAGTGGTGGGACTGGTTTCCTTCTGTAGACCAGCATCACAAATTTATACATGTCAGCTGTTGAAGATAAAATACTTGCTTGTGTGCTTCACACTTCAGCCTAATGCACATGGCATCCCAAAAAACATGTTTTTCTCAAACAGACATGTGTTTTCGGCAATTTACTTTGCTGTGTGCTTTGACAGAAAACTGAAAACAATGTTTAGCTAAATGTGTTTCGCGAAACAAACATGTTTCATTTGCAAAACACATTTAGGTGTTTCAGTCAGACTTGTTTCGCTGTGTGTTGCCTGCTAAACAAAAACAAGCACCTCATGTGACGTCAGTCAAAAATTAACCAATCAGCAAACTACTAACAAACGAGTTGTAGCCACCTTATTTCAAAATGGCGATATCCGGTACTGACGTCACTGTAATGTGATGTCATGTGTTGTTTTCTTTTGTCATGTGCATTAGCGGTTTCCGACGTTTCATAGTCAGCGTCATTTCTAATGTGACGTTGTGTCTTGTTACATTTTGTCGTGTGCATTAACTGTTTCCAACATTTTAATCAAAACAAGAAACACGTTTCTGTTTCAAGAAAACATGTTTTGGGTGCCGTGTGCACTATCCTTAAGCTGTTTCCAATTTTTTATTGAAACAAGAAACATGTTTCTGTTTTGGAAAAACATCTTTTGGGTCCCATGTGTGCTATGCTTAATTTGACACAAAAGATTTGACCCTGGTTAAAAAGTTACAGTCTCTTGACAAAAATCAGCTTGTGTACAGATGTGCTTAAAAGTCTGATCAGTGTTGATCATATGATCACAGAATGTTGTTAATAATTAGCAAAAGACTGCACTAGCACTGTACTAAAATACCATTCTAGTATGAAGAGCATTAAAAAGAAACATCAACTTTCATACCAGAGTGATCATTATTTAATATACCTACATAAAATACCATTCTAGTATGAAGAGCATTAAAAAGAAACTTATAACTTTCATACCAGAGTGATCATTATTTAATATACCTACATAAAATACCATTCTAGTATGAAGAGCATTAAGTAGAAACATATAACATACATTCTAATATCCAGTGTTATCAAATAAAAGCATAGAACTGTTATAGGAGAGTGGCCATAATTGGATATATATGTACAGGTCATTTTAATTCAGTTCACCTGCTCACTGTATTTCCAGATTTAGTATACACTTTGTAGTTATGGTGACCTATATTATCAGTTAACATTTTTCTAGTCATATTCTTCATACAAATTCATATCTCTTTTGTATTTTATTACTTCAGTGGGTACTCATAACACTACATATTTGTTGTTATTTTCCCATTGAGAAAATTATGATCACTAAATTTATACAGATATATTGATCTTCTAGAAATGTTATAAAAACATCATGTTTCACTGTACTTTTCACATTGGCAACATATTGGCAAGTTCATCTTCAAATATATTGATCTTGTAGAAGTGTTGTATAAACAAGTGTAGTAGAAATATTGGCAGCATTGGAGCATAGTATATAAGATGTACTGAACACATTAAAAACTTTAAATCTTTTTATCTGAGATATTTGGAGATTTCATTTTCATGGGTTTGTGCACACTGAGAGGAATTGGGGGGAAAGACTAGATTAATTCGGTCTAGATTTGATTGAGCTGTGTGATGGAAAAGAGGCAGTTTAGAGAAAGTACATCATCAAGAGCTGCTTGATCTAACATGGAATTGAATTATATGAAGGGTTGCTACCATGAATAACAAACAAATGGAGTTTCACTTCATTTGCATTACTTTCTTAAAAGAACGGGATGCAGTTCAAATGGTAGCATGTCTGCCTGTGAACCAGTCAGTCATCGGATCGATCCTTCTTAGTGGACCCATTTGCAGTTTGGACTATTTTCCATTCCATCCAGTGATCCACAACTGGTTCATCAAAGGCCATGGTATAAGCAGACATGTCTATGGGATGGTGCATATAAAACACCCCTTGCTGCTTATCAAAAAAGAGTAGCTTATGTGGCAGAAGCGAGTTCCCGGTAAAGAAATATGTCAGAATGACCATATGATTGACGTCCAATAGCTGATGATAAGATAAAAATCAATGTGCTCTAAAAGCGTCGTTAAATAAGAAAAACTTTTCTTTCTTAAAGATACTAGCATAGGCTGAGTGAAAAACAAATTTAAAAAATTGCTTCACTAATGTTTTATACACAAATGTTTCACTTATGTTTTATACACAAATGTTTCACTAGATAACTAGCAAATACATCACTAAGTAACCACAATTTGTCATTCACCAAATGCAATGCATTATATTGCATTCTGTTCCAGTCAGGATGTTTTTCAGTTTATTGTTTTAATGTCAATTAAATGTTGAGGTATTAATTACCAGCACATACATGTAGACCAGTGCATATAATATGTAAATGCATAGAATGATGGAACATTAATATCATTCAAGAGTTAAAACTTTTAAAATCTGGAAACATTAATGTCATTCAGGAGTTTAAATTATTAAAATCTGGAAACATTAATGTCATTCAGGAGTTTAAATTATTAAAATCTGGAAACATTAATGTCATTCAAGAGTTGAGATTGTTAAAATCTTGAAACATTAATTTCATTCAGGATTTAAGATTGTTAAAATCTGCAAATATTAATGTCATTTAAGAGTTAAAACTTTTAAAATCTGGAAACATTAATGTCATTCAGGAGTTAAGGCTATTAAAATCTGCAATCATTAATGTCATTTAAGAGTTAAGGCTATTAAAATCTGCAAACATTAATGTTATTCAAGAGTTAAGGCTATTAAAATTTGCAAACTTTAATGTCATTCAAGAGTTAAGGCTGTTAAAATTTGCAAACATTAATGTCATTCAAGAGTTAAGGCTGTAAAAATCTGCATACATAAATGTCATTCAAGAGTTGAGATTATTAAACTCTGCAAACATTATTATCATTCAGTAACTGAAACTGATAAAATCAGAAAATATTGACTTTTAAGAGATCAAGCACAGGCTGAAGGATAACCAAAACACAATAGATATATGAAAAATAAATAGTCCATTTTGTTTGAAATGAAAGATCAAGTAGATTTTTGCAAATTTTAGGTAACTAAGCAGCAAAATATAAACCATTAGATATCATGTATTCTGTATTTGAATACTGAATGAAATTGGACATTGATCGCTTTTGAAAATCCAATATGGACACCATTTTTAAAGTAATTTTATTGTGGAGTCATTGTTTGTATTAATATTGGCAGAATATAATGGCTAAAAAAACTAAATTTTCATGACATCTTTTTATTCATAAACACCAAAGATATTGATACTTTCTTTGTTGTTAGATTAACTAAACAAGAATGTTCTCTACTTAATTTCATGGTTTAAAATATTAGTTTGTGTGCCTTATTGAAAATATCACCTTTGCAGTAATTTATGTGCTTTAACGATGAATTTCCACTGCAATAATTTACATGCTTTATTGACATTCTGTCCCTTGCTTTAATTTATTTTGTAATATATTTTTAGAAAATAGAAGGGTTACATGTAAGCATTGTGAAGTGTTTCTATTACCTGAACTTTTATTATTTTATAAAAGTTCTGTGATGATTAAATATTATAGATAGTCATTGGCTGTCTTCTAATCCTACATCAAATATTACAAATAATACTGTTAAAATAACTAATATAAGTAAATAAAAAATATTCTTCAAAATATGCACCTGGGACATTTAGAAGAAAGGAAAAAAAACTCACACCATAATAATAATAATAATACAGACCTTAGTTTTTAAGGCGCATGGGTGCAATCACACCCGTACAGCACCCGTAATTTCAATCAACGGGTGCGATCAACCACACTCATACTACTTTGAAATCGTGCACCTAAATAATATTATGTACTGTTGTCAAGCCATTACATAATAACTCAATTCTTCTACAAATATTTCAAATACACGTACTAGTATATTTACTTCAAAATCCATCATATCTACATGTATGATCTATCAAAAGGAAAAACAAAACAAAAATGGTATCCTTCTTTGCATTTTGATCAGTCAGTTACATTTCCATTTGGTCATCCTCGATCATTTCCGTTTGTGCTGTTAAACAACACATTCGGAAAATCTCAGCGGATTTCGTAGCATCGGTATAATTCATAAAATAGCCGAATTGTTCCGAGTTTTTACTATTGGAACTTACACTATTACGACGTCAAACAAAGTTTTCCGACGTAGATGGAAATTTTTTTATTTTAGAGCATAAACCCCCTTAAATTCCGTGGGACTATGCCTTCAACAAAATTAAAGGATGCTCTAAAAAAAAAAAAGCGATATAAACAGGTAAATAATACTATGATGAATTTTAGACTTGAAAATTTACTAATTTTCACTAATCCAAAAAAATCAGCTTCTGAAAATAGCCAACATTTTGCAGAAAAGTTATCCGATTAATTCTCTGAGCAGTTTGTCTGGGTTCTTGACCTTTGTAATTGTCCGACTTACCAATTAGTTCATTAATTATTATGGCTTGCTTTTGACTCATCTAAGCATTTTAACATGTGCGATTTTTCACTCGCCTGAGTGCTTTCAAGAGTGCAATTTATCATTAGCCTGAGCATTTTCAGGCGTGCAATCTATCACTCACCTGTATTTTTCAAAAACTAAGGTCTGATAATAATAATAATAAATATGCTTAATAACAAAGTATAACTAATTTGTTTAGCTGCTAAACTCCTACATTCAAAGTTTTGATTGGATCATTGGATAATACAGGTATTCTCAATCTCGGTAATCACAAACTTATATTTTTAAATTATGAAATGTTAACATTTTTATATTAATGTTTTTGTTATTAAATTCAGGTTTATTATTGAAGATTTCCAGGTCTGTCTCCTATAATTTTGATTGGATCATTTTAAAACTTGATACAAGGCTTCTTCATGACTGTGACCACAAAAAGTAACTTTTGAGGTAACCAACATGTATTTTATCTGGTGTAACCCATTACAAAATGTGTTATGTGAACACTGACAGTACATATGTACATGTAAGTATTAAAAAAAAATGCACAACAAATTTGAATTTTGAAAATATTGACTTGCAGAGGCAATGGGCAAACAAAATAAGTTTATACAATTTTCAAAGACATCCATCGATCCAGTGCAATTAAGCTGGGAATTCTGTCACTTAGCAGTCGGTCGTCAGATCGATCCTGCTCAGTAGACTTATTTGCAATTTGGACTATTTTCCATTCCAACCAGTGGTCCACAACTGGTATGTGATGTCGTGTCTGTGGGATAGTGCTTATAAAAGACACCTTGCTGCTTATCAGAAAGAGTAGCCTTTGTGAATTGTGCAGTGTTTGACAGATAGTTAAGAAATTCACTAGTTCACCAATGTATCTGGCCAAGTAACCTACATACATGTACTTAATAATAAAACATAAAATTATCTAATAACCCAGGACTAAAATCAACTAACCATGACATGTTGGAAATCACTCAAGTGTTTTATATTTTCAAATGGGGTTCAGCGTATCATGTGTATTGTATATAGTCTGATGCTATTTTTAAACAGCGGTTACCTGATCACAGTTTGTGTCTGTATAATGTCATAATGTCTGTAAAGTTGCATAGCAACAATTTGTTTTTACTTGTTTTATTGCAAAAGTTTCAGGTACATGTAACACATGTTGCTGAGGGTACATATTTTAATAGAGCTTAGCTTCCAATATCCTGATATGAATTTTGGCAATATTCTAACCAAGACATTAAAACAAACACATATCTTTAAAGATTAGATATTATTTTAATATTGATAAAACGAAGATAACATGGAGTTGATGACCTTGTTTTTCTTGACGTGTTGTTAGGTTTCATGATGTAAAAGTATTAGATTAGTGTCATAATAATGTTGAACCTTATTTTTTGTTATTGTCATTTATTTTTATTTATTTATAGAATGGTTATTATTATGATCATTAATAAACTGTGTAATCTACTCTAACTTTGGGTTGGTTCATCAAAGGCTGTGGTATGTGCTGTCCTGTCTATGTGACTGTGCATATAAAAGACCCTTGCAGCATCGGGTTTCCTCTAAATAAATATGTCTCAATGACCATGTGATTGACATCCAATAGCCGATGAGATAAAAATCAGTGCTGTAGAAGCGTCATTAAATAAAATAAACTTTACTTTTTACTTTAATTGTCATTTAACATTAACTTAGATCACTCCGATCTGACTTGTTTCAACCACAAACCTTGATATTGAAATTGATGATCACTTTTTTGTGTTAAACTATAAATAAATCTACTTGGTGTAACCTGAGGGTAATATAACGTAATAAAAATTGCTTTATTAAAATCCATTATATCAATAAATAACTTTAGGATTTCCTTGATTTCATTTCTTAAATCTGACTAGAAAACATTTGTGTCAATGCATGATAAATATATATTTGTATGACCTCACAGGAAAAATAATGTTGATCTATTTCAAGCATCAGAACAACCTGAACCGTATTAGATTTGCAAATATGTGTAATGTGTGATTTATGACAAATTTCAGAATCAGTTGGCACTGTATTGCGAATTACCAGCTAAAGTGAGTTTTCATACATACATGTATACCGGTAGTATATTAAACAAAGTACTATGAGAAATTCTTAAAAAATAACTTTTATTGATTACAATAAAAAAACCTTCAAAGCAGTAATGCGCAACTGCAAGACAACTAAAATCATTTCAAATGTATGACGTTATGTTGTATATTGCATACTTTTGCCTTGCTGTAGTGACGTCATCTGCACTTTTGTCACATTTTAATAACGTCATATTTAATAATTGCAAGCTTATTAGTTAAAATGGGCACTCGGGACATGAAATATCAGGTAACGTTTTGATAATTTGTCATTGAAAAATTATATTCATTTTCCTGGTTACTAGTAATTGAGCACTTTTGCTGGGAAATAATTTTATTTTTTATTTTTACTGTAATCATATTTTTATCAAAGGCTGGTTAAGTATTATTAGGTGCAAAGTTACTCAGTGGGGCAAGATCGTGGTGGTCATATTTCACTGTCATCTAGTATTGATGGTCACCATTTTGACAGTGGTTCATTATTACATGGTTGTCACAACTGTGTGTGTGTGTGTGTGTGTGTATGTTTGTGGGTGCACGTATCTGTATGTGTGTGTATCCCTTGAACTCAACCTTGTGCAGAGATACAGTTTTGGTCATGATAATAGTTTCCTTTTTTTTTTTATTATTATAGAAGACATGTACAAATACATATATGATGTATATATGTTTGTAGAATATCTATGCTTCAAGAGCAGAGAACGAACTTACACGTATTATAAATAAATTATATAAACCACCAAAATGACTTGGGTCTGTGTTAGCCAATGTTTGAATAACTAAGACTGGTATGTTACATTCAATCATGTATGTGTGTGTAGGTCAATTTAATTACAACTGTAGATTTGTATTATAGGTGATCGAAGGTTTGTATATATTGGCTTAATTGGATTTCAGTGATGAATGCACTAACTTAATGCACACACAAATGTCAAATGCTCATTAAGTTTCTGTCATTGATGTATACTACTGAAAACAATATAGGTAGTACATGATAGTTGTGACATGCTGCATTTCATCATATCCGATTCACCTTCAAAAGCATTACAAAGTAGCTACTAATGCTTGCATCATATCCGATTCACCTTCAAAAGCATCACAAAGTAGCTACTAATGCTTGCATCATATCCGATTCACCTTCAAAAGCAATACAAAGTAGCTACTAATGCTTGCATCATATCCGATTCACCTTCAAAAGCAATACAAAGTTGCTACTAATGCTTGCATCATATCCGATTCACCTTCAAAAGTATTACAAAGTAGCTACTAATGCTTGCATCATATCTGATTGACCTTCAAAAAGCATTACAAAGTACATGTACTTGTAGCTACTAATGCTTTGCATCATATCTGATTCACCTTCAAAAGTATTACAAAGTAGCTACTAATGCTTGCATCATATCCGATTCACCTTCAAAAGTATTACAAAGTAGCTACTAATGCTTGCATCATATCTG
>JAULBS010086454.1:0-18155 GCA_032355785.1 Symmetromphalus regularis | reverse complement strand
ACCCAGGCGTTACTCGCCGTTAGCAAGAGCACTAGCACTACCCAGGCGTTACTCGCCGTTAGCAAGAGCACTAGCACCACCCAGGCGTTACTCGCCGTTAGCAAGAGCACTAGCACCACCCAGGTGTTACTCGCCGTTAGCAAGAGCACTAGCACCACCCAGGTGTTACTCGCCGTTAGCAAGAGCACTAGCACTACCCAGGTGTTAGAGCACTAGCATTACCAGTATTGTCTGTTCTTGCAATCAGATCAATAAAGTGCATATAATTAGCACCTGTGAATGCTAGCGAGGAGTTCTGCCAGAGTGTAAAATAGATAAACTGAACGCTCAAATTTTCCAAGAATATGAATTAATACTCTCAAAATTACAAAGAAGAGCTAGTTTGTTTTACTGATTTCTTTAAATCTAATTCTCTTAAATGACAATGATGAGAATCCAATTAGATTTCCATAAAACAAATCTTAAGATTTAATTTCTTTTAAAATTCAGCTAATGACCAGTTTCGTCTATTACTAGTATTAAAGAATATAAAATATAATGTCCAAATAATAATTTTATTTATTTATTACTATACAATTTTGGATTAATTAGTCACATAGAATATTATAAAAAATCCATGATTTTAAAAAAAGAAGATTTTTATGGATTCCCATGATGCATAGTTGTGGGAATCTAAATTGATCCTGGTAGAACTGTGCAAAATATAAGTCCTGCAATGACATTTTTTTTTAGAAAGATTAAAAAGTAGCTTAATCATTCCTTTATGTTTTTCAAAGAGCCATTGACAAGCAACAGTGAAACACGATTTTCAATCATCATTAAGTATGTATCTACTGTCAAGCTTCATGGTTCAAAAGTCCATATATAGTCTCTGATTGTTCAAACAACATACATGTAAGTGTGTGGCCATGTTTCTATAGGAAATTTGGATTTTGTATAATCTTAACTTACAGGAAAATGTGTCTTAGTTTTGGGTTGAAACATTTCATTGCAAATTTGCATATTTGGGTCATACTATGCAATGACTTCAATGATTAAAACACATATACCATCAAACTCTGTACCAGCTTGCAGGTTTTCTGTCAAGAAAAACTTGTTGGAAAAAAAGTTGACAATAATCTTAACTGGACATATAAAATGAACCACATATTGTGACATAATGTTCCTTAATTTCAGTTGAACTTTGATAACTTAAAACTTCAATCTTTTAAAAACCTTGATCTCTCAAATTGGTGCTCTGATTCTGGCTGAACTCACATACAAAGTTTGTAATAATGACCTTCAAATTTTTTTAACATTGTTAAAGACAATTAGTTTTTATTAAGGGTGACTATTGCAGGCAATTTAACTATTGCAATAGTTTAAAAACTATTATGATAGTATTGCAAAAGTGGCAATACTATTGCAATAGTATTACAAACAAATAATAATAATAATAAAAATACCGTGTTTAGTTTGCTTTATTTTTTATTAACAATGTTTATTGTTTTCAGTTCTTGAGCAGAAAAATCATTTTGCTTTATTTTACTTTTCAATGTTTATTGTTTTCAATTCTTGTGCAGAAAAATCATTTTGCTTTATTTTACTTAACAATGTTTATTTTTTTCAGTTCCCTTGCAGAAAAGTCATTTTGCTTTATTTTACTTTTCAATGTTTATTGTTTTCAATTCTTGTGCAGAAAAGTCATTTTGCTTTATTTTAATTAACAATGTTCATGGTTTCCAGTTCTGGTGAAGAAAAATCAATGTATCAGCATGCTGCCACGCCTTAGATTTTCCTTTTAAGTTGGAAATTATAGAAAATTTGCCGTCTAACATGCACGTGCAGCCATAGTTCAAAGAATAAACCAGTCTTCCCTGAATTCCGCGGCAAAATTCGTTAAATTCTGCAATAAAATTAGCTATATTCTGCAGTAGGAATTGGGAAATTCAACCGCAAATTCTGCAACATAAAAATTCAAAATAATACTTACAAATTTACACAAATTTATTTTTCACAAATTTAAATTCCTATGATATCACCAGGATTCTTAAATAATCCATCAAAACAATTTATACATGCTAATATCGTTGTTATATATTAAATAAAATGACAGACTCCTATTTTGTATTTGTGAAACTTTTGTAATTTACTTCCAACAAATCTTTGGCATTTTCCGTAACCTAAATAACTAACAACCACTCTGTAACACTTTGTGTGTTCAGGAGGGCGAGTGTTCACGAACAATTTCCATGTTATCATCATCTTCTATCACATAACATTTATAAATTATTAGGCACAAAAACCAGTCTAGTACATGAATGGGAGCACTCGCCTTCCCGAACGTGTCACCAGTGGCGTGTTCAATTTGACAGTTACCGAAAGAAGTTATAAGTAGTAAACATCTAGACCATTTAATATGTTGCATACATTAAAGACAAAAGCTTTCTAACTCGGTGATTCAGTTTATTTTTTCCAAAATGTGACATTTATATTCATTGTGATGTGATTTAAAAAGAAATCAACGGTGTAGAATTACAAATTCTGCATGAAAATTGATTTTTCACAGACGTACAAGACTTCTGTGCTGTGGTGCAAATTCTGCAAATTTCTCCACATCTGCAAAATCAGGGAATTCAGGGGGGACTGATAAACATTCCTTCACTTGTACGGAGCACCGCAGTGGGGGTGCAGAAGCTATTTCTTTTGTTTTTGTGTTATTTATAATAAAATAAAATAAATAGTATTCAATGTGCAAAACTATCGATAGTTGACCAAACTATTGCAATAGTTGTCGATAGTTAAATTTATTATTGATACATTGCTATTGTGGCACCCACTGTCGCGATATATTGATAGTTCGATGTATTGTTACAACTCTAGTTTTTATGCACTTACCTGTACAGTTAAATGCCATTGGGTTTGAATTAAAAAAAATTGCACCTCTTTAATTGAATTTAAATACTTTGATCCAACTGACATGATAGTCATTACTTTTTTAAGCACTGAGGTTTACTTTAAGCCAGCACGATTCAGTTATAGTATTTTAATCTAAATTTATAATTATTTTGTCTAACACATTCTGTGGTTTTCACATACAAAAAAAAAATCATTGCCACGGTTTTAAAATAAAAGAGGCTATAGAGCCCTGGAACAGTAGCGTAATTGTTAAGTTTTTTTTTTAATGGAAATGAAGACATTAACCTGCCAGTGCATATTGCTAGTCAACATGTTGATCGCGTCTGCACGAAATGCAATTATTTTACTGCTGAAATAAATATGCTATGTGCATGTATAGAGATTATTAAGATCACAATTATAACAGTTGTAACATTTTAGCATTTTAATAGTGCCATTTTAAAATGTTAATGAGGTTGTAGGATATGAACCAAGGTCCTGCCAAATATAATGTTAACACCAACAATAAAAATTATTAAATCATAATTTAATGTTGAATTGTTTTTAAAGCTTGGACTTTTTACTTTGGTTCAGTATACTCAAGGTTCGTAAACCCAGATTTTCACCAGTGGCTACAGAATTTAGCAGGAACAGCAACTTGGATCAATAAAAATATTATCAGCTTTACATGATACCAGTAAGATGTAAAGTAAAATATTGATTTTTATTCTCTAGCATCAAAACGGTTCCAGTACTAATATAAAAACTAGTATTAACCAGATTCAAACAGTTTTATTCCAGTTTTTTGTGAGAATATTTAAAAACAATTTTACAGTTCTTTTCGATCCATTATAATGTTAGTCTAGTAATGTTTGAGGATAGTGGATAAAATTTAATCAATTCCCTACTTACATGTACCATGCTGGAATGGGTTCAGAGTAAACAAACTTTCATATTTTAGGGGTCATTTACAGTTTCAACATTTTGCTGTCTTATTTGTATAGAGTGCTACTTTATTCCAGATTTTCATGAGAATATTTAAAAACAGTTTGTTGGTTGTTTTTGATCAGTTATAATGCTAGTCTGTAATAATGTTTGGAGAAGGTTATAAAATCAATTCCCTACTTAGATGTACAATGCTGAAATGTTGGGATGTAAACAGATCATTTCATAATTTAGGGGTTCACTCACAGTTTTCACATTTTGCTGTTTTATTTGTACAGAGAACTAATTTAGAGACCTTTATAATCCACATTCCCCCCCCACCCCCAAAACTTCGTTCATTAAAATATAATTTTGTTTTGAATTTCAGTCAAAATTTTAATGATCAATTAAAATTTTTATACAAGCCTTTACATTCTTTTCCTATAACCACAATGATGCCTTTGCACTAATTGCGAATAATTTAGAGACATGTATACCCCATCCCTCCATAAATTAGTTCCTTTAAAATGTAATTTTGTTTTGAATTTCAATCAAAATTTTAATAATTAAAAATATTATGCAAACCTTTACACTCTTTCCCAATAACCTGAATGACGCCTTTGTAATAATTGTGAATAGCTTCAACATTAAGTACAAATTATAAGTGGATTTTCTTTGGGCTTTCATACCAAGAACATTAACATTATGTATTTTCTAATTAAATTTCTCAAATCCATACTGTTTGTTATTCACTTGTAGATTGTTGTGTTTGTATTGTGGTGTTACCATATCATTCATACAACTATTCCTATCCCAGATAGTGGACCACACTGGGGTGTATTAAAGGCTGTTTGCTTTCCCGTCTGTGAGTGCATAATTATAACATACCCCTTTCTTCTAACTGAAAAGAATAATCTTATGTTGCTCTATTTTGTACATGTAGATTACGTCTCACAAATATCATTTGATTAAACATAAAAACATTAAAAAAAAAATTGGTTTGATACAAATTCTTGTGAAGATAAGTTAGCCATTTTTAAACAGAAAGTTGTGACATAGTAGATGTATGTATACAGATGAATCTTCATTTCATGTATGTGGTAAAACTATTTTTGAAAGTAAGAATAGACTTCATGTTAACTTATGTGGAAGAGTGGCAGTGTCAAAATAGATATTTATTAATACAAAAATTACAATATATATGACAACAGGAACAAGACAAAAAAATGTTTCTTTAAAAACTTGTCTGGATCATGAAATAAATTCAGAAATTCTATAAACCTCAGAATGTCAGAAACATGTTGGAATATAAATTAAAAATAATCTTACTTGGAGAAATCTGATCAAACATATATGTTTATTAATTTCAATTTAATATCTTAACCCTGATATTTAAAAAAATATGATCTCTCAAATTTACTCGGGTTCTGGCTGAACTCACATACAGACTTGTAATAACAATGTAACTTCATTTAACTCAAAAATGTCAATATCCAAATGTTTTCATTTTTATATATAGAGTATTAAAGTATTTATTAAATAGAGTATATGCATTTAATGTTTTTGACTTATTTCAGTGATTTTGTTTAAAGAACTTGTTTTTACATTACCACTATACATGTGTACATGTATTTGAGTTAATTATATCATAACTAAGGGCTACAGGAAGGGCTAATTTAATAAAGTATTTATTAAATAAAGTATTTATTATTATAATTATTATAATATATAATAATGGTCTGGATCATATATTTGTGAATTTTAAATTCAGAAGAAAAGTGATAAATTTATCATTTTATTTCCAGGCCTAGAATTTAGAAAGTTCATAAAAATTCACATTTCCTATTTTGATTTTTTCAAAGCATGCAATTTTATTCTGTGCAATGTCTGTCTCAGCAGAAAATAATATCACCACATAACTAGGGCAATAAATACATAATTACCAGGTATGTAGTACATTAAAACCAAATGGGCTGAAATTACTCTGTTCCCACCCCCCTAACAGATGAATTAACTGCGGCTCTGAGGTTGAAAATAGACTTCAGATTGTCATTATGGCAGTTAGATGAGGCGTTTTTACAAAGATTGATTAGTTCATGATTAATTATGATGGCAATTACTTACATTGTTCACATATTATACCAACTGCTGCTTGATTGTAGGTGGATAATTTTTCAGTTTTATTTCTGCTGAGTTAGAATGTAGGATTTGTTTGGTGTGTGTAAATTAATTTCACATAGGCAAATCAAGAGGGTCTAGGGGTTTTGGACACACATTCTTTGCAATCAGTTTTCATTTTACCCATTATAATTAAATATTGAATTATGTACATGTAGTACAGTAAAACCAGCTGAGTTGAAACTGCATAGATCTGAAGAAGAATGAATATCAATCCCATGCATTATTTAGTAAAGATAGACTGACATTACCAGGTATATCCTGAAGTACCAAATTGTGTCCTATTTTGAAATGTGTCATATTTTAGTTTTTGAGTACTCTTTATAAGTAAATAATGGTTGTGAAACCGATGATTTCATCCTGAATGTGTTGAAGTACAGGTCTTGGTCAAACAGAAGTAAAATAGATAAGTACAAAAAATCTTTTTTGTACTTACATGTAGGCATAGATCACCACTCTTTTGCAGTCTCTTGTTAAATATAATAGCAGGACAGTTTTTTAAATCTGATTGCTGCATAACAGTGATTAGAATCATCTACCATTTACATTTCGATCTATAATGTCTGAGTATGGTCTCTAATTATGTACTATAAATATATTTTTTCTAAAAGCCACATGTAATAATCGCAGGAATGGGACATAATTTTGAAATAGGACATGAATACTTATTGGAAATTGATTCCCATGTAAAATACAGTTAAGTAAGAAGTAACTATTTTATTGACTGCCTTACTAAATTGAACAAAGTAAATACTGATGTCATTAAACTGAAATGGGCCAGAGATAGCTATTTTCCCTTTTTATGATGCAGTTAGATAATGTAAGGATATAAGTTTAAAGTTTAGCATTCACCATTAAACCTTTCTATGTGTAACACCTACTAGCCACTAATTAAGTAATGTCATTGTGAGTCAGTGTTAAACATTCCTTTCCTTTTCCAAAATTGTGTAAAGGCTCACAATATTTCACAATTATTCTTGAATATGGACTCGGTTGATTGGTCACTTTGGTTTATAGGATACTACGACTTTGTTTTGTCACAACCAGAAAGTGTAAGCCGAATTTCCTTGTTTTATGAGCAAGTGTCAAAGCATGCAGACGTCAGACACACCCACCCACGTTTGGCCATTCATGACTGTAGATTTACCTGTCTCCATTCATCTTCCTGTCACCAGCAACAGGAAAAGATAACAGTTCGTAGTTAATGTGTTAAACAGTTCACCAAGTACAGTAAAACAGTACAGTGTATTTCCATTACATGCAGATGTACATGTATGTGAATGGCTGAACAGACGTGTGTTGCCTGTCTGTGTAGAGGTATGGTCAGATAGACATATACTGCCTGTCTAAAAAAAAACATGTTTGCCCAAAGCTGACCCTCCCATTTGTAGCCTAACTGGGTTGGTCATTGTATGTGAACATACACATGTAGATTTATTTTCTAAATTTTTCCCCATGAAACAAACATTTGATTCTCCCAAAAAGCTGATATGTATTTTAGAATTATTTAAAAATATTTTAAGTTAGTAAGGGCATGTGTCCTTTTATTAAGGGTAAAGGATCATATGTTGCACAACACGTGTTAAGAGGTCAAACAGTATTGAATTACAAATAATTGTACAGAGTAAGTAATATGCACTGGTGATATAAAATGAGTGCGTACATGGGGAGTGGTGATGTAATATATGTGGACAAACCATGGAAAAATATTATATCAATTCCACTTTAAAAAAGAAAAAAAAAGTAGACATGTTCCCTGTTGAGGGTCCACATTTTCTAAAAAAGCACTTCCCTCAAGAATATTGTTTATATATGTTAATACTTAAATACTATTTTCATGCTTTTAATCAAATATGATTAAGTCATTACATAACAAAAATATGTTTGATATTTTTGGGGGATTTGTGGGTATGATCTCGATTTAGAAAAGGTGGAGAGGAAAGATAATTTACCTTTTTAGCATTTGTGAAAAATATCTTTCATATCATAAAATGTCTTCTAGCAGCACATCAGAATTTAGCCGTGCAGCCAGGAAGGTGAAAGAATTTTGGGTTGTTGGGTCACAAGACTCACAACATATTTCTGTTACATTTGTATGAAAAAAATTATTTGATGTGCATGAGCATATTAATCAGGAAATAATACACTGCTTTATCAATGAAAGGAATTGTCTCAAAACTGAATGATGCCAAGAAAGGTGAAACTATTTTTGTTTTGTTTCCACTATTAAAAGATTAAAACACATTTCATTTCTGGCATCAACATTAAATTCATATTAAACACACATATATGCACAGACAATACTGAATAGCTTGGGAAGGATATTTACATCTACCTACAAGTATTGTGACATGAGAACATAAAGTGAAAAAAGAAATTGAAAAACATGGTATTATGTATTTTGATGCACATACAGATTCACTCTAGTTCTAATAAACAGGAAGCCCACCCAATTCACTGGAGGAACTGTACTCTATGCCAAATTAAAGTTCTTTCAATCTTTCCTACATTATTTATCATGAAAGTGTTTATATCAGTGCTCTTTTCCTCTGATTTGGAGGTTTGTTTTTGTTTTAACTGTCAGAAAAATTTAAAGATAAAAAACAGATTATAAACATTCTAAATCCTTACCCAACAGATAAAATAATTTATTTTTTTGGCATCATTTGATTTTGACTGGATCTCAAATACATTCTCTAATAAATTTATCTGCTCAGAAAGTCAGAATTATATTTAGCAAACTGCATTTACTTTTCAGTACGTTCATATAAGTAATTGAAATTTTCTCAGAGATAAACATATCTCAGTTTAATAATGATATATGCCCTGCAGTTAACATCAGCATTCAGCTTTGGCTTTGCTAGCATAATAGCAGACAAAATCAATTTACTTTTAAAACAAATTCTGGTGATGCAACTTCATTAAAATACGGTATTGCTTGTGCAGACAAAAGGCTACAGTGAGTTCATTATGACATGGTCAAATAACCAACATTACAAGTTTTAACTACCTCATTGTCACTTACATTCAGTAAAATCAATTAACACTTTTCTGTTATAATCAAACAATTTTTATTTGTTTCTCAAGGCAATGCTTATGTTATCTGATAGCAAACTGACTTTACGTCAGCCACCTTTGTGTGGCTGAGGCAGTTTTGTGAATTGCGAGGGCAGGGTAAACATGTACTGATCTAGTGTGTTATGCTACAGGAATACAACCACCTTGTCCAGGAGCATGTGATGAGTCGCTGATTCTTCTATTCTAGGCACAAGGTTACATGTGATAGTATGAACGACATCAAGTATTTCATAGGCTCATTTCCTTTCACAGAGTGTGCACGGTAATATTCCAAGTGGGCAGTTCTGGGTTGGACTGAACCTTTTAGTTGACATTTTCTTATCACTGTTGGATATTACAGCCAGTGTTCTACAAACTGTCATTGATAATCAGTACGCAGAGTGACTTACAACTATATATTTGGTGTATGAAGTGAGTGAAAGTATTGTGGAATTATGCCAAGTTACATCATCGCTAGGAGGAGTTCAGGTAATGTTTATTGTTTACATTTATTGTTATATTGTTGATGTTTATTTTTATTATGAATAAGTCTTCTGTTAAGATTTATTAATGTATTGATTAATAAGTGTATTGTAGAAGACTATGTGTTTGGTGTGTGTGTAAACACAAAGATATTTTTACACACACGTGTCTGAGTTACTGTGTTTGTGGGTTAGCTGTGTCTGTACTACCTGCTCTTTCCTACACAATGAATTGGTCTATATATACACACTACATATGTCTATCAAAACTGTCTAGATAGTTTCTCTTATTCCTGAGGTCAAATCCATACACTCATTATTGTTAGTGTATGTCTATAAGGTTATATCTAATATGTCTAGGCTAAAATTTCAAAACCTTTTCACAATTTCCAAGAGATATTATTAAAAATATATCTTTGAATAGTTCATGTATCTTTGATCAGATCTATACAGTTAGTATTGTTAGTAGACATACACTAATAGTGTATATCTACTAGGTTTTATCTACAATATATTTAGACCAATTTAGAAACCATATCACATGTGATTTTTATTAAACATTTATGATTATATAGATTATTAAATACATAGATGTATCTTGTTAAGATTGTCTGTTGTATTGGTTCAGTAAAGACTGGTTTTTTGGAATCGCTTTAAAGGTTCATTTATACATGTATTTAAAAAACAAACCAATATCATGTTAATTTTCAGTATCACAGAACTTTACAGAATTGGTTCCTTTACATCAAATATAAAATTTAAAAATATATATATTTATATATAAATGATTTTGTAAAATTTATTTTGTTTCGTTTTTCTTGCTACTTGAGTCTACCTCTAAAAGGAAAGTAATCAGATAGATATGCATGCCATTAGTCATGTTGTGTATGGTAGTGTACAAAAGAATGACAAAACCATGTTTTAAAAAAAAAAGTGTTATTAGTCAGAACAAGCAATCTTAATGTAAGATGATAAAAAATCAATACTGGCTGAAAGTATAATCTCTATAATAGGAAATCTGTTCCAGTCATGAAATGTGATAGCACAGATCAACTTTCTGACACTAAAAGGAATGTAAAAACACCCCAACAGTTTTTAATTACTGGCTATGAGGTGTAAATCATATACTTTCACTATCATCTAAATATGGAATACACTTGCTGCCCAAGTGCAGATGCAGGATTTCTGAAAGGGGAGGGAGGTCCAAATGTGATGGGTAATGGTTAATTTTCATCTCCTTCCACTTGTAAAATACAACAAAAAAAAGATAGGGTCTGGAGACCTGGACCCCTCCCCCCCCCCACTGCTGCTACCAGACAAGCTACTCTTTTCATTTAGCACAAGGATTCTTTTATATACACTTTCCTACAGACAATATAACTCACAGTGCAATTTACCAATCATAGACCAAAGGCTGGAACACAAAGGAGGCCACTGGTTCCACTTATGATTTATTTCAGTTTTCATGTCAATTCGGCATTTTACCTGGCTTAGTTGTTCTCCTCTATTTAAAAATACACATTCGCACAACAAATATGTCACACATTGATAAAAAGGTTAATATTTACATAAAACTATTGCGAAAGGGAAAGCCGTTATAAATGGAACAGGATGTACATATCAAGGAAGGATTGGCATACTCTCTGGTAACATATTGGCAGTTCTTGTATTGGCTAGACAGTTTATAAACAGATGTAATTATGTTGAGTCATGACTCATTGTAAATCCAGCATAGGATTCAGGCTAAAAAAGGCGTGTATCCAGTAATAAATGGGTTTTGTAAGGATCGGCTCTAATTATCAATTTATGGTTTTTCGGAATTGTGCTAAGTCATGACTCATTACAAGTTAAAATATTTATTTCATAACAAGCCAGATGAATTTTTAAAACCTTTTGTGCTTGATGTTTTTCTTCTTGAGGATGGTATAGACATTTTATTAGCAGACTTTTGACTTATTATAAGTTGTAAGGTGTATTTCACAAGTCAGACAAATAATTTAAAAAATTTGTTTTTAATAATGTGTGTATTTTTTAAAAAGTTTACATGTACCTTGTCATTATGACTGATCATTTGTCAACAAATTTGATGAATCATATATTCATTATGAACTTTGTGGTAAGAATCACAACAATTAGACAAGAAATAAACCATAATAAACCATGGAAATCCTGAATGTGTGTTTCACATTATGTTTGAATTTTAAAGGATTTGGCTTTGTTTTGTAATTATCTATATATAATATATATGTATATATTTAATCAATGTCGATAAAAACTGTAGTTAAACATGTTTATAAAACATTCTTTTTAGTGTCAAATGTAACAATATTTTGAATATGGCAGCTAAAAATATTAGTGTCATGGATTTTACTGTGATATAGTACTATATTATTTTATTTAAACTGAGTGTTTTTATCTGGATCAAGTAGACCATATCTCTATATTATATGGGATAGTGGTTAATGACCTTGTTTACAGTACACACATTGATTACCATTGATTGGTAGAACTCACATTGTACATTTTGTTATTGTTGTTTCTGCCATTTGTCCAAGCTCCAGCATATTAAACTCAAACTGAATGAGGTTTGGTCAACACATATTTTATGCAATTAACAGGATTATTCCTTAATCAGAAATGCACATTTAAAATCGTGTTACTGTTCTTGTACTATCTGGTATAAAATCAAAGTACATTTATCAAACAGTGATCATAAAAATGTGAAATATTCAATATAGCAAATTCTTTGACCATGTAACTTGAATGCTATAACAGATGCAAAAATAGTATATGGTTACACTTTGTGGTCATTCTGTGACTATTTGTTTTGGTTTTTGATACTTTGGAAGAAAACAAATTAAATTTTCTCCAGTTTCTTATGTAATTAACCAGATATTACAAAGAAAGCATATGCCATTAAAAGAAATTCTTTGTATATATTTACATACAAATGGTTCTGTGCAGCAGAATATTATGCAATTAACAGGAATATGCTATTATCAGGAATGCAATTAAGTGGACTTGACTGTACATGTATGCATGTAAACTAGCACGGGAAGCCATCTATAATGAGTAGCAACCAAATGTTTTAAAAGGCCACTTCCAAATCATCTAATTTAATTCAACATGACCAGTTACATGCTTCCATTTGTCCTAAGGGTAGTTATTTAATTAAGGTTTGTGTTTCTGATCAGCATGTACAGGTAGTTCTCAAGTTACCAGAATGTAGCTCTCATCATGACTCACTGATTTGAGTTACATGTAGCCTGTTCAAAGCAAAACTTTACACACTTTAAAGTAAAACTGAAATCTGATATATATATATTTATTTATGTGGTTGAACAGTCAAGCATAAATTATATGCTAACTGAAAGTTATAAAGAGCAAACTTTAAAGGATATTAAAAAAGGGTTGGATAAAAGTAATGTACATAAAAGTGAACAATGAAGTGTTCAGACTTGCCTTAAGAAAGGAAAATATTTTTTTTATGTTATGCAAGATTTTGTCAGAGCCAACCTGACCTATGAAGGTCCATCTAGAACTGTTGCTTCATAAAATTAACATTGATGTCAACCACCACTTGTAACCATGGCCACCAGAACAGGCGTGACCGGGGCAGCGGATGCCACCCCAATAATTTGTGCAGAAGCCATTAAAACCGTTTTTCTGGTATCAACATTTCAAAGTTTTCCCAGAAGATCATGCCACCAGACTCACCCAGTCCTCAACATCGCTAGTCCGTCACCCCAATGTCACAATTGTTATGGCGGCCCTGCATTATGTCAATGTAATAAACAAATAAAAAATGTTTTAAATGCTATGAAGCTACACTCCTTTTCAGTATGTCATTTCTATGGCTGAGAAATTTCTTGGCAAAATGCTGGGGAAGTTTTGTTTTTAAATATATTTTGCATGTGTACTTCATTTGTTAAGCTCAGCATGGTTGTGAACAGGTTGAACAATCTCATTACAGTAATGTTGTTAATAACCTTGTACTACAAACACAAATAGTAACTGAACTGGCAATGATTTGTTGGCCACATTTCACACACTGCTACCAGTACATGTGGGTGGGTGAATCTGTGTATATATACAGTTTTATACCACTCAAAACAATTTAAAGAACTCTGATAATAATTACAATTTTACATATCATGATTTTATATCACATGGTATTAAATACTGACATTTTCCAAAAGCAAAACTATCAGTAGTTTGCTGGCAGGGGCAGGTAGAGTAATTTGAAAAAGGTGCATGCGTACTGCCGCTATGTTAGGATTCCATATATCAAAGGAAAAATAGAAAATTTGTAAAAAATTAAAAAGTGATATGCATACCAATTAACCCTTCCCCTCTACCCTCAAACAGGATTGGCCTGTGGTTGGCTTCACTTATGCTTCACTCCTGACATGAATCATGATAAGTTCTGAATTCAGTTATACACACGTCTATTTATTCACAGCAGTCTCAAACAATTTGCAAGTGTTCCACTTTGGTCAGGCGTGGATGCAGGATTTCTGATAGAGGGTGTCCAAATGTGATGTTGGTCATGTTTGTTATTAGCATTTATCTCAGTAAAAAAGATGTTGGTTGTACCATAAATAATTTTGATTAGTATATATCAACAATTATATTATATTATTATAAACAGTTATGTTTGTTACTAGATTACACCTTTTGTGGTTGTAAATAAATCTAGATCTTCATAACATCAAAATCCATTGGAGGCTGGCTCACACTTGACTATGTTTTAAAATAACCCAATGTTTGATATTCAATAGCCGATGATTAATAAATCAATGTGTTCTAGTGGTGTTGTTAAACAAAATAAACCAAAAAAATCCTCATAATATGATCATTTGTAGAGAGTTTTGGTTTAAATAGTTGTTACAGAGATACAGGTCACATTCTGACCTTGTTCAGGTTGCTCTAATTATCTCAGAGTTCAATGACCTTCTCTATGGAATTTCTGCAGTTCTTTTCTCTTTAGAGCGTTTATATGTAAGGCTTATTATGTATGCTATGAGAGAAAAAACCCACATTGTAGTTGGTAGAGTTCTGTGCACAGTTTAAGTAAACCTGCTATTAAACATGGAGTATGTTTATGTATGTGTTATGTAATAAACAAACATTGTTGATTAAAATTACACTACCCGAGGTACTGTGGTAGAAGGATCAAACCACAACAGTGGACCCATTCTTTAATTGGATTTTTTTGCCATCCAAAGCAATGCCCCATGACTGGTATATCAAAGCAATGCCCCATGACTGGTATATCAAAACAATGCCCCATGACTGGTGTATCAAAGCAGTGCCCCATGACTGGTATATCAAAGCAATCCCCCATGACTGGCATATCAAAGCAATGCTCCATGACTGTTATATCAAAGCAGTGCCCCATGACTGGTATATCAAAGCAATGCCCCATGACTGGTATATCAAAACAATGCCCCATGACTGGTATATCAAAGCAATGCCTCATGACTGGTATATCAAAGCAATGCCCCATGACTGGTATATCAAAGCAATGCTCCATGACTGGTATATCAAAGCAATGCCTCATGACTGGTATATCAAAGCAATGCTCCATGATTAACATCCATTTGCTGATTAATAAAACAATGTGCACTGATGGTGTCGTAATTTTTTTTTTTTTAATATTCATTACTTATGCATTTATGTAAATAAAAAATATATATAATAAAAAATTATATAGGTGAAATTAAATGGCACAAATATTTTTAATGAAGATCAGCAGTTGAATAATTTAATTTAGGTATGCAAATCAAAATACAACAAAATAATTTTTATAAATTAATAGAGTTTCACAACTAAAAAAATCTGCACCATTTTATAGTTATAGCCTATTTGATAGTGACAGTCATAATAGTCAACAACAAATGACATTCTTTATTTAACTAATTAATTTGTGATCATAAATAAAAACTAAATTGCACCATTTTATAATTAAGTCAAATGTGATTAGCTAAGTACAAAAGATTTTTATTATTTAATTTACTGATTTGTAATGTATCTGCTTTAATGGGTTTGTCATGGCCAGACTGGTGAGTTCTTGTGTAGCATTTACATGATGGATTATCACTTCCCTGTGACTATCTGGTCTTCAGTGTATTGAAATTTGCATCACATCACATATTGCCAACTATATCTACCCTAAATTGTTTAACAATCAATAAAACTTTGTGTTAGACCTCACCCATTTTGAAGGTGGCCATGACATGTTCTATGATTCAAGCTTATGTAACCTTGACTATAATGCACTTAGTTTTTTTTTTGCAGGTATAGGAAAAGCCGTTAGCATGAATATTTTCTGAGTGCAACAAATATAGTGTTAAGCGTGCAAATATACTCTTATTTTGTTGCTATACTATACGTGTTAGCTTAACGACAGATATAATTTCCTTTCTTTATTATTCGAGTAGAAATCAATTTATTTATCTCTACGATTAACTGGCACTGGTCATCTGTTGGTGTCCTAATTAATCATGCCCTGCCTAGCTTGGTTTTCCAGTACAGTCAATTAATTGATTTATAAAACTGCGCAGTTCTATGTATGCATGTCCATCAAGTCTATCTAGTATATCAGTCAGCATTATCATGTCATCAGATTCAGTGATGAGCTGTGCATGTCACATAAAAATTGACCTTGGTTTCAATAAACAAAATTGATTTTGTTGAAACATGAAATTAAAAAAAATCCTTGTGTCTGCCTGTGAACTGGTCGGTCGTTGGATTGATCCTTCTCATGAGACCCATTTGCAGTTTGGGCTATTTTCCATTTCAACCATTGGTCCACAACTGGTTCATCAAAGGATGTGGTATGAGCTGTTCTGTCTGTGGGATGGTGCATATAAAAGACCCCTTGCTGCTTATTGGAAAGAGTAGCCTATGTGGCAGCAGTGGATTTCCTCTAAATAAATATGTCAAAATGACCACATGATTGATGTCCAATAACCGATGATAAGATAAAAATCAATGTGCTCTAGAGACGTCATTAAATTAAAAAAACTTTACTTTTTGGGGGGATTCTTCCTAGATGTTTGGTTTGATCGAATTAAAAAAAAATTTCAGACACAAGAAAAGGGCGCTATGGACCAAATTTTCAAAATTGACTTTTTTATTGATTCTTATAGAATAGAACGTAGTCTTTCAGAATTTGTAAGTTTAAAAAAAATATATCCACTATACGACGTTATGACTTGAAGCAGTTCTTCATACAAAGTTTCGACAGTCGCCATTCAGGCAGTTGTCTATCAAATTTAATTATTTAAACTAACAAAATTAGCAAATTTTCTAGAAATTCTAATCTCTAACAAGCCATCGATCGTCTGCATGTGTTATGACATCAGTATGAGTTAAGAATAGCTCGTCATGAACCAGGAAGTAAAAATTACGCTGCATTTTTAAATCGCGTTTTACTCTGAATCAACAAAGCCGCGGCGATGTACCTTTTCTTGTGGCGCTACACTTATGATCATCCTTATTTTCATTCTTGTATATCAGTATACTGGTAGTTTCATCAGCCTGTAATGCAGATCTTATTATAATTCATGCTAGAGGAAAATTTGTCTGTTAGAGGTATTTTTAAAAACAAAACCGGTCTACCTTCCCAAACCCTAAAACCTCTAAATCCCAGGTAGACACCTGCCATTAAATTGCCTGATACTGTATTACACGTGGCAATGTCAAACATTTAATCAGCACCTGCATTTTAGTTCATACATTTTATTAATGTAGCATCAGGTAAAACAGGTCAAAGGAACAATGAAAACTCTGAAACATTTAAACAGAATTAATGCAAACATGCAACGTAATAATTATATTTAAAAAAAATTTATCACATGACTTGAGGACAAATACTTTGCAGTACAAGAATAATACAAATAAAAACAAATCGATTATAATATATAACATGTACAAAGAATATGTTAAAATAATATGATTGCTATCTAAAAGACTGAATTCACTGTAGCTACTTCAACAAGGTGCATGTCTAGAAGAATCAAATTTATATATTTTCTAATAATAATGTATGCCATTTGTTGAACGTGATGTTTGTGTATACATCCCACAAAATGTTTAAGATTGGCGATGGCAAATATATGATCATATAACTCACATGCAAAAAAAAATAGTTAGATGTGTAAATATACAAGAATAACCCATTCTACCATAACAATCATTTAGAGTTATTCTTGTGTTTCAACCTTCCAAATAATATATTAAAATTGGATTTGTTTTTGTTTGGTGGTTCAGTGTTGTAGATCATCTATGAGTATCAATAAGTCAAGCCTCTGCAACCAATAAAGAAAAAAAAAGAATACAGGAATTCATCTAAAAGTCTTACAGTTTTAAGAATTTCTTACAAAAGTATAGAGGAGTGGGATTGGGGAATTTGATTCCACCTATTATATATTTAAGTCTATACTCTGTTTACGCTACTTGGGACATGGATTTTTGTCAGTTACTTTAGTTTGCGTGAACCTAGGTGAAAAAGGACAAGAGTTTTGGAAATAGCAAAAAAGTCCTATGTTCCAAATTTTTTCATTACTTTGTTAAATAATAATTAAAAATATTTCTCATTACCTCGTATGTAAAAATCAGAAAAATTGCACA
>JAULBS010086443.1:0-18158 GCA_032355785.1 Symmetromphalus regularis | reverse complement strand
AAGCAGCAAGGGATCTTTTATATGCACCATCCCACAGACAGGACAGCACATACCAAGGCCTTTGATAAACCAGTTGTAGACCACTTGTTGAAATGGAAAAGAGCCCAAACTGCAAATGGGTCCACTGAGAAGGATCGATCCTACAACCAACCGGTTCACAGGCAGCACTTTACCGTTTGAGCTAGATCCCGCTCTCCCACTATGTTGTTCAGTGCATTTAATCAAACTGGCACTTCATTTGCCGTCATGTCTCATAAACAACTTCTACATTTGCTTTTGTACATGTTGCGTGACTTTTCGGTCTGAAAGCCACCTAACCATTGAATCACTTTTTTATGTTTTTATTTTGTTTTAACAACATAATTACACCATTATTAATCATCAGCTATTGGATGTGAAACATCTGATAACTTTAACAAAGGAAATCTGCTTCATTTTTCAATAAGCAAGAAGGGATATTTTATAAAAAGACAGAATTGGTTGTTTAATGACGCCCCAGCACATTAGGAATCTTTTATAAGCATTTTCCCACGAACAAGACAGCACTTTAAATAGCCTTTGAAATATCAGTCATGGGGCACTGGTTGGGAAGGGAATAAACCCAATCAAAGAATGAGTCCACGAAAGGGATTCGATCCTGGGACCAAAGCACTTGAGGTGAATGCTCTACCAACTCAGCTAAATCCCACTCCTCACAGGTTTTTTTTTTGTTTTGCTTTTTTATTTAATAAAACCACTAGAGCACATTAATGATCAACTACCGGATGTTAAACATTTGATAATTTTGACACATAGTCAAAGTGTGAGCCAGCATTTGAACCATAGTCTTCAACTTGAGAGTCTGATCAGTGCAGAAGTTTGATGATGCTCAAAGCCAACTCCTCAGTCCTTGATTGTATGCCCCCAAGACTCAATAATAGGGCCTAATTTTAATTTCACTCTTTGATTGGATTCCTCAGCCACCCCTGGAAATGGATGCCTGGGACCATCACCCCCCCCTGCCACCCTTTCTGCTTGCAACTGAATCTGATGACCTATCACTAGATAACTTAAGACTCACTCTCACACAATCACACATGAAGTGCAAAACAAGAACTAAACCAGTCAGGTCTGAAGCAGTATGTCGTATCTCAACATTTTTCAAACCCAGTTACCAATTTGAACGGACGTGGTTATGGTGCATTATGACCACGGTGGTATGTGCACTGTTGGAGACATGTGCACTGTTGGAAACATATAGCCAACCTTGGCCTGCCAGAATTAATAATTCATTGCTCATGTAAACAATTTATTGTCAACAAATGTTAAACATTATAGCCATCCATCTGCACTGGCTTAGCAAACAAACCCAAACAACAAAGGAAAGGATCGTTTAAGAAAGGATTGTTTGTTTAACGAAAGGATTGTTTGTTTAATGAAAGGATTTATTGTTTGATGAAAGGATTGATTGTTTAAGAAAGGATTGTTTGTTTAATGAAAGGTTTGTTTGTTTAAGAAAAGTTTGTTTGTTTAAGAAAGGATTGTTTGTTTAAGAAAGGATTGTTTGTTTAATGACACCCCAGCACATTGTTTATTCAGCAGATATTCATGTATCAAACATTTTTTGCAACTCATGGTCTTTATAAGAAACCCATTGCCACCACACTGCATACTCTTTCTGATAAGCAGCAGGGGATATTTTATATGCACTTTCCTACAAACTGGTGAACACATACACAGTCTTTGATAAACCGGCTTTGATAGACCACTGGTCACCCAAACTACATATTTCAACTCCAACCCAGCCAAAATACCAAAAATAACCAATCATATTTTTATAATGTAAACTTTTGTTATGCATAACATAAAATATTCATATATTATATTATTATATTATATTATTTAATATTATAATAAGGCTGTTATAGTAATTTTGACACTGACCCTAATGCATGTATGAAGGATATGGGGAGCGGGATGGAGCTCAAATGGTAGCGTGTCCGCCTGTGAACCGGTCAGTCATCAAAGCGATATTTCTCAATGAACCCATTTGCAGTTTGGACTATTTTCCATTCCAACCAGTGATTCACAACTGGTTCATCAAAGGCCATTGCATGTGCTTTCCTGTCTGTGGGACAGTGCATATAAAATACCCCTTGCTGCTTATCAGAAAGAGTAGCCTATGTGGTGGCAGCAGGTTTCCTCTAAATAAATATGTCAGAATTGCTATATGATTGACGTCCAATAGCCGCTGATAAGATTAAAAATCAATATGCTCTAGAGACGTCGTTAAATAAAACAATCTTTACTTTGAATAACTGGACAGTTTATGTTTTTTCAGCTCCCGTCAAACTGAGAACAAAACGCTACTCCTCAGATTTCCTAAGCCGGCTAAGACATGGAACGCTGAAAAATAAATTTTGGATCCCAGGTTTGGGTGTCTGCTGTAACAGTTTCAACAGCGTCTTTGGATGAAACCGTGTTTGGTCACGTGTCTGAATGTCACGCGACGATTGTTCAAAATGGCAGAGTGTTACCATGGAGCTGCATGTGACTCATCGTGATTGGCAGAGAGCTCTATACATATCTTAACCTATGAGAGAAGATGAACAGCGGATTAAAAAAAATACAAACATATATTGTAGGCCTATTTATTGTTATCCACATCGAAAGTGTTCGAGAATTTCATTATCTTCAAACTGTTGAAATTATGACCTTTTCAATTCAAAGTTCACTTCTCCATAACGTTTTAGTTTTCCATGATAAACACTTCATTTTATATTAGTTTGTTATAAATAACATTAAAAGGTCACTTTTCTAAAAGTAGTCTATTGCAGACCAATGCATGTTCGTTTATACAACAAAATATACAGGATTAAAAAAACTATTTGAAGAATTGTTTTCATATTCTTTTTATGTTCATATATAAAAGACTTTCAAAGAAGAAATACTCATATTACATACCTGTCTTTTGTTTTATGTATGTAACAGAAAATTTTAATAATAAAATTTCTCCATTTATATTTTTATATTGTATAATTTCTTTTTAAATTAATGAAAACTAAATATAGTGTTCACAAAGAGTGAGTGAGGGGGGGGGGGGGGTATTTGTAATGTGGATAAATGCGGGTCTTTCGTGATAAGATGTAAAAGACATAGGTCCATAGACAACGAATAGAAAGTAATTCAGTGGCGTATCTAGGGGCTCGCCTCACCCCCTAATTTTTTTTTGTTTTGTACAGTTAAAGGATTCTTTAGGCCATCCCCCTAAATGAATTTTCTGGATCCGCCACAGTAATTCTAATTTTAAAACTTCGATTAATTGCAGTTTTGGATTGTATTTAATATAAAAATTAAACCAATAGGTTTTTTTTATTTCTAATATGCCCGATTTCTCGTTGATGGTTTATATTTGATCCACAATTCAACCTAATCTTCTAACACGTGTAAACAGTTTGAACTAGGAAACCCGCTACAGTCACAGACTACCTTTTTTAATTAGCAGCAAGGGTTCTTTTATGTGCGCTTTACCACAGACAGGACAGCACATGCCATGGCTTTTGTTATACCAGTTTTGAACCACTGGTTGGAACAAGAAATAGTCTAAATAGATCTGCTAAAGGGGATTCAGAATGATGTCATACAACGTATTTACAATAGTATGCGTGCGTGTAATTTGCAGCCAATCGAAGTATAATCACATTATATTTTGTAATTTAGAATTCAAAATGACTAACATTCGGTTACAGTCTTTGTTAAAAAGAATGACATATACTGATAGCGGAAACTGTTTGAATAAGTATTTATTACCATCGTCGTCATCATCATCATCATCATTATTATTATCATCGTCATAATAGTAATAATAATAATAATAATAAATAATAAAATATAATAATAATAATACTACTACTAATTATTATTATTATTATATATTAATTTAATGAAAATCATCTGTTATAATTTAATATAAAATTTCGCCTGTCCTATTATAAGTAGAGTACGTCACTATGAAATTGTAAAATGGCTATTAACAAGATTTTTGGACAAAATAATTGTTGTACTCATTAAAAAGAAAAACAAAACAAACAAACAAAACACATTTAAAAATCTAAATATCTTGATGACAGAAAAATTATTTTAATATTTTAAAGGAGTGCTTGTATTGGTGAATTTTATTGCAAAAATATGTAAAATTATTGGACTTTATATTGTAACGTTAAGGTGAAGGAGTACTGATAATAGTAGTGAAAAAGCTATTGATGCTACATTTGATTAAAAAAAGTAAATAGCTGTAAATCCTACTTTTTGAACGGGAAGAACGCCTACATAATTATCCCCCCCCCCCCTTTTTGCTTAGAGAAAGTGAAAATTTCTGAGAAATTAAAATGCTTAAATAATAATCTTTACCAGTATTTCTCTTTATTGTATCAATGTAACACTTTAAACCATTTCGTCTTAGCGCAAATATATCGAAGTACACAAGTGGTCTATAATGGTGGGGGATGGGGAGGGGGGCTGGGGGATAGTCCGTACCCCCTCCCTTGGACAAGGGTGTGTTCCGTCCCACCCACCCCCACTTTTAAGAAAGGATTTTCCCCCTTGCAACCAAGTGTTAATGAGATTAAAGGAAACTGGTTGTCATAACACTAACAGCGTCAATGATTTCAAAGGTTTCTTCTTCCCCAGCATTTAACGTATATTGATCACTTATTTATCGTTTGTTTTATAAACATTTCATTAGGGTTATACTATTTAGGGATTCCTGAACGTTACCAAATGTTTAGGATATATTTGTTTCATTGTAAACATACAGAAACAGTTTCATGATATGACAAAGTGTTGATAAAACATATGTCTAGTGTAATACCCTATGCTTACTATGCTCAATGGACGTTGGAGTTAAGAGGTGAGTTCATGACAGAAACTACAATGCAATATGATACATTCGTTTTGGCGAATTCTGTTTTGAAAGCAGTCTTTGAGTGTAGGACCTCCCCGTCTTGTCTATCAGTCCCTTGAAATCTGTCCTATATAGAGATAGGTATTTGAATATCATAATACTTTTTTTTTTGTATTACTACCAATTGCAAATGAGTGATCAACAGTGTTTTGCTCTTGATGCTATACTTAGTTTTGGGTAATTACAGATCTATCACCTAGCCTAAGAAGCTAAAAGTTAGCTTTGGATAATTTCAGAATAGATGGTTAAAAGATCATGCATACGACTGTTGCATTGTCGCCGACAAATGTTTCATATTCTATCCACCTGCATCCTTCTCAAAGAAAGATTGAACGTTTTCTTTTGAAAATATTCAATATTTTAAACTGGTTCCAATACCACAAAACGAAAACGGAACTGGTTGATACAATAAAGATCGATGATTTTATAACCTCGCGGTCTGCCTTTCAGTTCTTACCCGTTTGCCGTTTCATAAGTCGCGTGTTCTTATCGCTTTGAGAGGGGGTGATGCCCACTGTGGGTGCTTCTGGATCACCAGGCAAACGATTCGTCTGATTTTTATTATTCAAATCCTTTGTTGCTTGACACGTGCTAGTATCAAACGACAATTGCAGTCTCCCTCATACTTTTGCCATAAATCGTGATTGACCGTCACTTTGTAGAAAGATAGAGTTGTTTTCTCTCGCAGCCGCCTTTGTCGTAAATTACAACTCTTAGACGAAACGACTGGCATGAAAATGCGACAAAACGAAAACAAAAGCTCAACCCGAATGGTTGTTTTATGTTAAGAATTCTTTTTTATAATCTGTTCGGGCATCCATTGATGTGGCATATTCGTTTATCATCCTATTGGTGCTTCAAAAAGAAAGATAAAATATGTTTCTGCCCGCAACTTCATGGCTTGTAAATTCCCCCATTCATTTGATTTACAGTTAGTGAAAAGATTGTAACAAGGTAAGGATAAAGAGATTGATTTGAATACGACGGACTCGCTTGTACTGTGTATCCCGCTGTCACTCACAGAAAGGTGACAATCGAAAGTGGCAGCACTATTTACAGTGGCGCACGAATACATGGCGCGTGCATTGAATGGGGGCAGGGCAACATAAGGGACGTCTGCGAGTGAGATTGACAGATGATAACTGTGATCGAAGGACTGACCCATTCAGATGAGATACTAGCATTTCCTATCTATGACATTCGGGATACATTTACAACTTTAGCAGACGACACAAAACTCTAAAGCTCCTTTCTACCCGGTTAGCCAGCATTTTTGATTTGACGTTGACGGGGAAAGTGTTGTGTGTGGTATATACCTTTCTCAACTGTGCATTCTTTTCACGAATTTTTGCCGATGTTTATAAGAGGTGTTTTTTACGTAAGTCGAGTATATTTATTACGTAATATAGAAATGGATAATGCTTAGTGTTATTTTTCTCTTGACAATAGTTTTACATTGTTTACCACCTTATTGTCCCTGCTTAATATGTTTCTGAAATTAATATTTAAAAACATATTTAGAATATACATTGCTTTCACCATCTATAATTTTCCGCCAAATGATTTTTTGACAAAATTTAATTATATCAAAACATAAGAAATCGTACATTCGTCAATATTTTACCTTTCTGAGTGTATTTATTAATCTGTAAATTAATGAACTAATATAATAAGTAAATAATATATTACTGATTTTTTATTTAAAGAAAGTTTATATATATATATATATATATATATATATATATTGAATTGATCAGATGTATATAGCCATACTAAAGAATTTCTATGTTTTATTCAAATTGGTTGTATAATTTGTATAATTGTCGTTGCTGGTTGTCATAATTACATTTATTGTTTTCAGTCTATTAGATTAAATTTAAAATCTATATATGCGAATAATTTAATTCTTATTAATAAATTATTTTAAAAGTATTATGAGCATATAACATAGTTTCCGCTAAAACAATTTATTTTGGAAAGACGTTAAATTTTATTCAGCTCTTTGAAAATACCGACTATTATAAAATCGAATAACAACACGTCGTTAGCGATAATTTAAAACTAGTTATTGTATGCAACTGAATTAAAACTTTTAAAATAATAATTTGCTTACCTTTTCAATATTAACATCCTATTCTAACAGTTTTATTTTATTTTACCCCTGCATAAACATCTACAGTGGCGATTTAAATAACATTTAATTATAATTTTTAAATCAGAGAAATGGCATCATATTATTAAAACCCGAACCCATACATAAAGGATTTTGTGGATCCGCCACTGATTTAGATACAACTTCAGATACGGATACGTGCATACACCGCCTAGAACCACTCTTCAATTCTGCTTCAAAAAGATAAGAGCGAACAATCACAGACCATAAGAAACATTGACATACAATGTGACAGCTGTATCACTAATCAGACACTGTAAAACTATTTTGTTAGATAACTTTCTTCAATACATTGTTTTTTTTGTTTTGTTGAAACGCTAAATTAAAAATGAAATAAAATTTTAAATATAATATTTATCATAAAAATTAATATAACTAAAAAAAAAAAATGTTTCAAGTATTAGTACATATTGAATTTAATAATTGAGATTTCAAACCAAATTTATTACAGAGATTAACAAACCAAAAGGATTAAACCAAATCTCATGGCATTTGTCTGGATCTTGCTAATTAAGAAAAATTGTATTTTTATCGATTTCATTGAAATTAATATATACACGTGTATGACTCGTCTCCTAAATATTTTATTTTATCATCTATAATAACATCTTTCGGGTTATTTTCTATTGAAATTTCCTTTTATATCATGCTCCATTCCTTAATAAAACTAATCAAAGGTGGCGAAATAAAATTGTTAATTTATATATCGTTTTGTATTGTCTTAATTTGTAGCGTATGTATAAAGGACAGGGCCTAAAAGCCGCAATACTGAATATTAATTTTGTTCCTTTTTTAAAAATTAAAATGTTTTCAATTAGTAAATTAATCAGCTTCATAATTTCATGTTGTATACCATACCATGTTTATACACTGCCGTTATAGATGATTATCTTTAAACGTTTTAGTATTCACTCAACTTATTTCATTCTTAAATAGAAAGTGTATGATAATTATGTACCTGCAACGTTATTAATGAAGAATTCCAAAGTTCATTTTAAAGTGTTTAAATTTTATTTATTTATTTTTATTTTATATTATATAAATATATAATTAAAAAAATAAAATTTAAATAAAAATTAAACACTTTAAAAATATCTTTCTTATAATTATATATATATTAAAGAAAATATTTTATCTAATCATATTATGTACATTTAAAATGTCATAAATTTGGATATATTTATTTTTAATAATAATGAACATTAAAATTGCAATTGAAAATAAATGTTACGTTCTCAGAAAAGCTTGAAATTGTACGCGAATGTTTTATGACTGAATGTTATGTATTTTTTTATAATTAGTGTATGAATATTTATGCAAATACAAATATAAATGGTTATATAAACACACTATAATGTTTTATAACTGTAAGTGTATCTTACTTGATTGCTGCAAGCAGACGAACAGTCGTGTAATAAAGTCTGATATAAGAACATGGAATAAAACTTTTAAAAGAGACCATCCTGTCTAAAGAAATGACAAGAAATTCTATGATAAAACTGAAATAAAATGAATTTGCATGATTAGATTAAAAGGATTTCACGCTTTCATTAAAGAATGTAAAAGACTTCTATGTAGAGTTAACATGAAATAGATATCTTAGGCAACATCAAACTATATAATATATCAAAATATAACATTTGTTATGTATATCTTGATAATGCCATTCTATATATATATATATATATATATATATATATGTATCGTAAATAAACACTTTTTTCTGTTCAGTTAAAACAAGCTTTATTTCATAAACAAATTAGTTTATATTTTTAGCATTATGAATGCTTCTTATTTGTTCTCTTTAGATGTGACCATAGAAAATAATCGATAGTTTCATTTCAGTTTACAGACATATAGTTGTTAAACAAGTTTTATTTCGTTTTTTGTTCTGATATTTACATACAAAAATCTAACGACGACCCTAATTCTAAGTCAATACAACTTCAAAGATCAATGTTTTAAAGACTTGAGTATTTCCTTATTACTTTTACAATAAAACTACGTACATAGATTTTGGACTTTTCCGGATTTCTTTCTTTCTTCTTTCCTTTCTTTCTATCTTTCTTCAGTTTTTTTGCTTCTTCTAATGATATAAAGGATTGTAATGATTAATAAAAGTAACCACTGATTATTTTTTATTTTCACAATTCAGTTTATATCTAGTTTTTATTTTGCATATCTAGAGTTTTACAAAACTGAAAATATCAGTAAACGTTTCCCCCATTAAAATACCTTCAAATGCAAAATTACTAGTAGAACAAAATAACTAAATAACCATTTTAAAGACCAGCTAAATATATTCTATTTCTCCTATATGCATTTTCATTTGTAGATACACTATACTATGGTTATGCAAACAAAAACAAAAATAAAATAACATTTTAATATTTTTATTAATTTCTTTATATCGTTAATTGTATTCATTGTAATAATACAGTTTATATTACAAATACTTCAAAATCGGTGTGCTTTCAGTATTAAAGTATACAGAGTGTGATAAATAAATTTGAACGGTTGTGAATACTATAATTATCTATCATACACAACTACTACCAATACGTAAATATTTACGTTTGAGCTACATATGAGTTGTAAGAATTATCTACAGAGGCAGATACAGATATTTTGGAAGGCATTTCAAAACTACTTAAAAACTTTTTAACCTTTGAGAAGAGTCAATGTTACAAAATGTTATAATGTGGAAAAAATAAATATTGGTGGTTATGGGGGAACTCAAATCCCCTAAAACCCTTGCCGACAATCACTGGACTGGCTTCCGATTTATTGCATGTTTTAAACGACTCACAATTATAAGCTTATATTTCATTCCAGGATCAGTTCAATGTTTTAGATGTATTTTACTATTTTAAACCAGAAAGCCAGATGAATGTTAATTTCAGTGTAATAACTTGACAAATAACTGTGTTACTAATTACTCCAGATTAGCCTCGGGAATTTTATGTTACATTAACATAAATGTTATTGATTGAAAACATATTCTTTTGCATACATATATAAATGTATCAGACACAAATCAGTCATCACACCATTTTTTCTCATATACGCCGACAATGAAACCTACATTTCGATGTATTTAAAATCACAATTAAGGAAGCTTGAACGAAATTACTTGAAATCAACATCTATAATCTCGACTGCATAGGCTTATGCACCCACAATAACAAAAAAATGTAACTAATTACGTAATGAAATTATAATTATTATAATCACTTTTGCAAGTTTTTTATTTGAAAATTGGTCATAAATGGTTAGAAATATTTATCCCCCACCCTCCCTTACCTGCACGGCGACGATATCAACTTCAGGACTTTCTTTCTAATGACGGTGCTCACAAGAGCGTGGGGGTAAACACAAACAGATATAGAGATACACACACAGAGGTACATACTAATATACATATTTGTGTGTGTGTGTCAGTGTGTGAGTGTCTGTGTGTTTGTGCGTGTGTGTGTGTGTGTGTGTGTGTGTGTGTGTGTTTGTGCATGTGTGTGTTTCTTTGTGTGTAATTACGTGTGTGTGTTATCTGTGTACGTGTGTGTGTTATCTGTGTATGTGTGTGCGTGTGGTATGTGTGTGTATATATATTTACGTTTGTATTTGCGTTTGTGTGTGTATTTATGTGTGCATGTATATGCGTGTGTGTGCGTATACTTGCGCGCGCGTGTATGTGTGTATCCGTGTGTGTGTGTGCGTGTGTGTGTATGTGCGTGTGCGTGCGTGTGTGTGTGTGTGTGTTATAGAGAGAGAGAGAGAGAGAGAGAGAGAGAGAGAGGGGGGGGAGAGAGAGATAGATAGAGAGAGAGAGAGTATAAAAAGAAACAGAGAGACAAGAGTGGCAGAGACATAAATTGAGAGAAAGAAAAATAAAGAGATAGATGAACAAACGAATGAACAAGCGAAAGTGTTAATGCACTATACAGTAACGCTACATAGCAACCGTGCTAGGAATTAGGTGACCGAGTACAAACTCATTGCTCTTACATTATCCCCACCAAGGTTAAGCTTTTCAATCTTACTCTTAGTGTGTGTGGTCTAGTATACGTAATACCACACATTATAAACCACACGTATTTAAATATTATGATTACTATAACTCTGATTTTGCGTATCCAAATAATACATTATAATTCATTCATAACAAAAACAGTTTCCAAAAATCGGCAACAGGCTCGTTGTTCTCATTCTGTATGTGTGTGTGCATGCGTGTGTCACTGTGTGTGCGTGCGCGTATGTATATATAAATATATTTATAGATATTCATTTTATCACTAATAAAGTTTTCATTTGTTTGATAGATTTTCTCTATAATTTCCTTTTCCTATTTTAATATCAAATTTGAAAGGTAGCTTAAAATAATTACAAAATATGTAATTAATTTTAAAACTCTGCATTATGTGTTTTATACACAATATTATTTAACTCACTTTATCCCTGAAGAAGTTTAAAGTTAGGAATATTTTATAATTTTTGTTTTATTTTTGGATTACATTAACTTTACCACAGCATATATATAATTATATATATAATTAATGGAGCATCGATTACTCAAAGAAAAAAGCATTAAAAAACAACAACATGTACCACGGACTTTGATATTCCCGTGATAAAGCTGTGATTGTAATAAAATAAAAACATGTACCACGGACTTTGATATTCCCGTGATAAAGCTCTGATTGTAATAAAATAAAAACATGACGCTAGGTCTCATTAATTAATTAATTAATTCCCAATGATAACATTTCTAAGAATCTTCGATTGATTGATTTTTGATTATCACTGATTCTCTGTCATTGTCCTATTCACAAATCAACGTGTACACAAATTTATTTCACGTGCACAAATAGATGTACTTTGCTGTACTAAGAGGCGAACTAAGCATGCTGTTGAATAAGTGACAGGTGTCCGATATACGAGTATGGAGACTGGAAACAATCTGACTGACACATAAACAGCTGGGTTTAAAAAAGATCGAATCACTAACTGGCTAAATGTTGTAATGTGACATAACCCTGTAACAGTTTGTTTGTAAACTGACAACAGATCTAAAAAATCCATTTGGAGGGGGGATGGCCAATAATATGATGCCGATTCGTCTGATTATTTAAAGTTTAAAAAAAAATTAGAAACAAAAAAAATAATAAATAAAAGAAATTTAAAATGTTATTTAAATCGCAAAATTTAGTTACCGAACAAGTGTGTACTTTTAACGTTTTTAGTTCTATAAATATTTCTTTCTTTCCTTCTTTCTAACTTTATTTATTTATTTCCTGAACCGAGTATATTAAACCATTAATCACTTTCTTTGGCCGGAACAGTAGCTCAAAGGAAAAGCGCCGTGTTAAGTTGTATTAGATCGTAGGATCGATCCCCGCAATGGAGCGTATGGAGTATTTCCAGTTTCAGGCAGTATTTAGTAGTTTTTATTATTTATTTTTTATATTTGTTATTTATTTCATTATTATTAAAAAAAAAAAATAAAAAAAAAATAAATATGTGCTGTCCTGTTCAGTTACGTTTAAAAATGGAATACAGAAACACATTATTGTTGTTAGTTGTAACAATATAATTTTAAAACGGACAAATCTTTCTTACTTTCAGCTGAGTTGACATAAAAGAAGAGGTGATGCCACTTTAAGAGAGTTGTGACGTCACAATTCTCGTATGAAGCTGGTTGAGTGGATGGACGCGGGTTGTCAACTCTCACGAGTCTTGTGTGAAAATAATTCCAACACCTTCCCAGGTAAGTGTCATCTAAATAGCTCATTCATACAATTCTACGTTGAGGTGCGGGAAGTTGCGGGATCAATCCCGATCAGTGGACTTTCTGACTTATTTCTAGATTTATAAAAATGATACAAGAATGAATGTGGTATGTGCTGTCCTGTCATTGCTACTAATCGAAAACGAGTAGATTATGTCAGGCACGGCGGAAGCAAGTCAACAATGGGGGGATAGGGAGCTAACAGATCTTATAAGAGAGGTTATGCTTAATTCAGAATTACAAAAGGGGTTTGGAACCCCCTAGTCCCCCAGTTCCGCCGTGCCCGTGTGTGTGTGTGTATGTGTGTGTGTGTGTGTGTGTGTGTGTGTGTGTGTGTGTGTGTGTGTGTGTGCAAGCGCGTTCGGATCCATGTGTGGGCGTGCATGCATGTGTAAACAGATGCTTGATCGACTCCCTTCAAACAGTGGTATAAAAAAGTGTTTAGGGTAACGTGGTATCCTATCTGTGAGAAGGAACATGTAAAATATCCCTTGCTGCGTAAGAGTAGTCTAGTTGACAGTAGCGAATATTATCGTCTGTAAATCATGTCCCACAATAGCTTGAGTTTGACACCTAATAGCCGCTAATTAATCAACGTTGTGGGGTGTTTTTCAACAAACATCTATTAATTTCGGCTATATTTGATACGAACTGTAATATTAAATTTGTTTTAATGTTCAAATCGTTGGTAAATAATTATGTAGCCCCACTAACTCGTAAATCGTGGATAAGTAGGACACACTGGTCAGCCGATAAATGTCAGTTATAAACACAAATACTTCTTTGTGCCAATGAAAGGATTTATATTATCACAACTGATCAAATCAGTTTTTGAATCTGTCAAAATATTATATTTCTACAATTGCTATCCATCACTGGTGATTGATTAATTTCTCTCTCGTTTGAAAATGTACCCTTCAATGAAACGTTGTGCGCATGTGTAGGGGTATTATTACATAATTGCGAGACGAGTGAAATGTTTATTATTTTAATATCATTTCTTAATTCTTTCAATGCACATTATTCTTCTTTTCTTTTTTATTATTTTTTTCTTTGATTCTGGGTATTTTTAATTGTTGGGACGAGAAAACAAATCATTCTCACAACGTCCGGGATCCCTCGAGTCCGTGGGACGTCTGACAAATATAGTTCATAAAAACCCGGGGCGAGAAAACATATTTTGATTGGATGATTCGCATCATGAGACGCATCCAATCACAATTTGGTTTTCAATGCATCGGCCTTCACCTTATCGATGTAAAATAATAATAAAGAAAGAAAAAATTAACGGAAATACAGCGGTTATCAGAAACGTCAATTTCAAAGGTAAAAATGCAAAATAATGACAGTTGTCTTCTTTATAAGGAATTGTTACCAAAGAAGAACAGGCGCTTTATATTCAATGATAGTTTCAATGTGAAAAAAGCAACTTCACGAACAGGGACATGACAGTTCTTCATCACCTACTTTTAAAACGAGCAATCTGACTGGATAATATTTTTAAACATGATATCATCAAAAATGTTTTCGAGTGACCCCTGACGTTGTGAGAATGGGGGAAATAATGGTCACTCGGAGATATTTCCCCTACACTAAATGGGATCCCTCTCATATCTAGACTGTAAAGGAAAGGAAAGTTTATTTAATGACACCAAAACACATGCCCGTCGTATTGGGCGAGATCGAACTCAGGCAGTGGAGTGTTCGACTGAGGTGCTTTGGTCGTAGGATCGAATACCCTCGTTGGATTCATTTTTTGATTTAGTCTCCCCCTCCCACCACCCATCCCCCATTGCAACCAGTGCTCCTTGGCTGGATATAGCAAAAACTGTGGTGTGTGTTGTCCTGTCTATTGGAAAAGGCACATAAAAGATCCCTTGCTGCTAATGGAAAAATGTAGCAGCCATGTTTCCTCTGAAGACAACGTGTCAAAATTACCAAACTCGATACATCTAATAGCCCATTAATAAATAAATGTGCTCTAGTGGTGTCGTTAAACAAATAAAAAATACATATAAATAAAGCTTGTCAATCGTTGATTGTTAAACATAGTAATACGATACATTGTCTAATGGTTGAGATAAAAAAAAGAATGATAATACCAGCCATCACATAGGCTACTCTTTTGTCAAATATGTAAGTTTGGAAGGAGAAAAACATGTATTTTGACTGAATAATTATTATGGTGAAATGAAGGATGAAAGCGTGGAATACCAGTACAGCTAACACTCAATTAAGCACCCATACTGTTTGTCGCGTTCTGTTTTTGTCATCGTTTCATTTCCGTTTCATACAATACTTTTATCGAACAGATTTTCACAATTGTTGCATGTTTTCTGTCTTAGTGTGTAAGGATCTTTACCGACTTCCAGCCACCCACATCTTTATTTCCCACTTTCCCGTCCCTCTTCACCGCCACTTGACAGTGTGCGGGCCTTTCTCTTTCTTCGGGAAATGGTGGAATGGAGCAAATGCTACAAATTTACAATGTTTGCCAGGTCGGTTATCATGAAATTACAACTGTGTAAACTTGCTACTTGACCGTTCTGTCAGCTCAACATCTGTTCTGTCGAATTCCTTTCCTTAACGGTATTGTTCCGGACTATTTGTGTAGAGTATACAGCCCAATAATGAGTGTGCACTGCCAGGGTGCAGTTTTGATGTTGGCTGTGTTCAGGACGAAATTGCTCGCTAGATCTGTTTTGCGCTTCATGTTAAACCCAATGAGAACGTTTGATAGCAGAGAAAATGTTACGTAGCGACGGCGCATGTAACCTGTCCTGAACGCAAGGGTGAAGACACTATTTATTTTGGTTATGGTTTGCCATTCCGGCTTATTTGTATGCGTCCAGTGCTCTTTGACAATTTGCAGCCTGATGCGATAATACTGTTTATTTTCGCTATTTTTTGTGGTTGTGTATTATGATTTAATTCCTTATTATTCATGAAGGATTCGGGTTTTTCTAAAGTATGTCAATAGCTCTATTTATTTATCCTGTGTCATCATATATTACAATATAGTTCCGAATTATTTATGTATGGTTCAGTTCCCAGTGTTATTTATTGCCAGTGTGCACTTTGGTCCGATGCCACTGTTTATTTTCTCATTGTTTTACTATCATGGATTACTATTTATTTTCCCTATGGTCTACTAGTATGGATTCCTATTTTTTTCCCTATGTTTTACTATTATGGATTACTTTTTTTCCCTATGATTTTCTATTATGGATTACTTTTTTTCCCTATGAATTACTATTATGGATTACTATTGATTTTCCCTATGATTTACAATTGATTTTCCCTATGATTTATTATAATGGATTACTATTTATTTTACTTTTGATTTACTATTATGGATTATTGTTTATTTTCCCTATGATTTACTGTTATGGATTACTTATTTTCACTATGATTTACTGTTATGGATTACTTATTTATTTTCCCTATGATTTACTATTATGGATTACTTATTTATTTTCCCTATGATTTACTATTATGGATTACTATTTATTTTCCCTATGATTTACTATTATGGATTACTTATTTTCCCTATGATTTACTATTATGGATTACTATTTATTTTCCCTATGATTTACTATTATGGATTACTATTTATTTTACCTTTGATTTACTATTATGGATTACTATTTATTTTTCCTATGATTTACTATTATGGATTACTTTTTTCCCTATGATTTACTATTATGGATTACTATTTATTTTCACTATGATTTACTATTATGGATTACTGTATATTTTACCTATGATTTGTTATATTTCCTCGAATCATGTGTCGACAGTTTTCGGTCTAATTCGGCACCACTGTTAATTTTCTCTATTGTTTGGTATTATTAATTATGATCTAATTCCAGACTATTTGTGTAAGCTTCATATTTATGAAAGTCAGGCTGCGTTAGAAGATTATAATCTGGTCTGATACTACTATTTATTTTCTTTTTATTTTGCTAATATATGAATTGCGATTTAATTCCGTATTTCCGTAGTTTGGAGTTGTCAAGCGTCAACAGTAATTTGCCAGCATGGAATTTAGTCAGATATCGCTATGTACGCCTATGATGTTATTATACATTACACTCCGGACTATTTGTATATTATGGTCCAGTTTTCTCAAAAATCAAATATGTCCAACTGTGTACAATCTGGTCTGATACCATTATTATTTGCCTTTTATCTTGGCTACTATGGTTTAGTACCGGACTATACGCGAAGAGTTCAGAGCTGTCAAGAGCCAATTGTAATTTTCAGCATGCAACCTGGTGCAACTGTTTGTCTTGCCTGTTTTATAAGTTACTGTAATCAGAAAATGTGGAATTGTGTATGCGTCTACTACAACTTTAGTTTAATAAATCATGAGAGAAAAAAAACACTGATTGCACAAACCAAAAGCTGCGATAACTTTCTAACAAATTAAAAGGTCAATGTATTTAATGGTGGTATATCACATCGGGTCTGGCGCCGTTCTCTTAGAACGTGGAGCTCTGGGTGGTGGATGGAGGGGGGGAGGGGCGTGCCCGAACCATATTGGATGTGGGCACAGTATAAAAAAACTGATCTTGTTCTTTTTTTTTTCTTTTTCTTTTTTGTCCCCAGAAACAAAAGCAGAGTTACGGTTGGGGAGCCTTAAATCTCTGCTTTACAACATATACATACATACTAAATATACATACAAAACATAATATAAATACATAATTTAAAAAAATACAGCAGCACATTCTTTTAATTTGATCATAAATGAAAATGGTTACCTACGTTTAATTTGTATGCATTTTTCTCTGAGGACAGGGTAATGCAGAGATTAACAAGGTTGAAAGAGAAAGAAAAAAGAGAATTGGTTTTTATATTGTAGGGGTGGTTAATAAAGAGAGAAACAAAGATAAAAGAAAAAAAGGTGATTAATTAGTTAATTAAAAATTATAGTGATTATAATACTATCATAGCTTGGATGGAGTAATAGCAATAATAGAGATAAAACAAGATTATTATTTATACAATTGATACTGTTGACATTTTTATATTGCTGATAAGATCAACGTTGTTTCTGGTGTGTGTGTTTTTTTGTTTCGTTTTAATCGAAGAGATTTAGCCATTTGGACCATTCGATGTTAAATTTATCATAGTCACAGTTTTTAAAATAGATATTTTTTTTTTTTTTGAAATATATTTTGTAGAACAACTTTCATAGTATTAATACATAGATGTCTTTTAACCATTTTCATTGAATAAATATAATATTTAAT
>JAULBS010086432.1:0-18158 GCA_032355785.1 Symmetromphalus regularis | reverse complement strand
GGGTCTTTTATATGCACTGTCCCACAGACAGGACAGCACATACCACGGTCTTTGATGAACCAGTTGTGGACCACTGGATGGAACGGAAAATAGCCCAAACTGCGTAACAGTGTAATGACCGATACAGACGAAAATAGGATATAATGTCTAAACACTTGGAACGTCGCCCCTAAGGCCAATGGGATTCAAGTGGTGAAAATCTGATAAATAGAATCGTGTCAGTGCCGCACTAAAACTAATTAAAGAGACAACAGGAATCTTGGAGCCGGTATATTACATTAGTACCAATAGAACAGTGGAGCCAGGAAGAAATTCTTCTGTTAGCAAGTGGGATAGCGTTTCTGTATAGCGAGACCGCAGACGAATGACGTCTCCGAAGATAGATACTTTGAAAAGGTTGAAAAGTGAGATCGTGGGTGAAATAGGATTATGCTAATGAAAGACAGGTTGATGGATGAGAAGGGATAGTGACAACGTAGGGCAGTCTCTGGTGTAGAGAAAAGCTTTCGATAATAGCTTCCTGTCAACGAGGTGATAACGCAAAGCTTGGGGTTAGCCGAGTAAAGTGAAAATATCGACAGTTCGGTCGTTTAACATATTTTTACTTATGGATAGCGCGACTACAACAAAACCCTTTCATAAAATGATGTTTCCATAATTAGCTGAGTATCTCGAATGTCAACCCAATTTTTAAAAATCATATCAGTGTAACAGAAATGTTAACCTCTGCTAAGAAGATTCGAACCAGGAAACGCTGTGCGCGAGTCCGGTGTTTAACTAACTGAGTTAATGGAGAGAAAGTAAAGTTTGTTTTATTTAACGACGCCTCTAGAACACATTGCTTTTTATCTTATCATCGGCTATTGGATGTCAATCATTATGGTCATTCTGACATATTTTTAGAGGAAACCCGCTGCCACTCATAGGCTTCTCTTTCCGATAAGCAGCACCGTCCCATAGACAGAACAGCACATACCACGGCCTTTGATAAACCAGTTGTGGACCACTGGTTGGAACGGGAGTTAATTGAGAGGTTCACAGGCATGGGAAACAATTGCTTCTGGAAGTGGGGGCGAGAGCTGGAGCAATCCCAGCCCCCCTGTCCCTCCATGTGTGTGGTTTATTCAGCGGCTATTAGGTGTCGGACATGTGGTGTTTTCAATATGATCCTCAGAGGAAATCCGCGATCACTTCATTAGCAGCAAGGGTTCTTTTATATTCGCTTTTCTACATACATAATATCACATTGCGGATGTAGGATTCCAGAAAGGGGAGGGGGAGTCCAAATGTGATGGGTTAATAGGATTGGGAATTTGTTTTTAATTTTCACGTTTTCACTCGCAAAATATATATTAAAAAAAAATTAAATATAAGCAAAGGGTGTCCGGATCCATGGACTTCCCTCTGGATCCGCTACTGCATTAAACCAATTGTGATGCTGGAGTAGAAAAAATATTGCTGGAAATAAAGGAAAAATAGTAGTTATATGGTTTTTTTCAGAAGTGTGTGGAGTTTAGTTCCCGATTTGAATGTGCGTGCGTGTATGTGTTGAGATGAAGCTACTAAAATGTTCTATTATTTTTAATTTTAAATATTTCTTTCTTCATTGCAGATAATTCTAGTGACCGTATCAACAAGCATGGCGCCACCTCAGGTCCTGACGCGCATGCCCGTGAGGACCCAAAAGTTTGTAGAGCTGTTTTGCGACATGCCGTTTGCTGGTCTGTTGACGTCGTTATCGTTCAACTTCATCCTTGTGACAATATGCACATTTTACGCTTTCAAAACTCGGCGACTTCCCGACAACTACAACGAGTCGCGCTACATCGCCTTCTGCATCGACACAACGTTGTTAGTGTGGATTTCTTTTATCCCGACCTATTTTACGACATCACGTGCTTACTACAGGGTGGTAGTATCTTCTATTGCACTAATTGTGAATAGTACAGTTTCTCTTCTGTGTCTGTTTATTCCTAAAGTGCATGCTCTATATTTACAAAAGAAGCAAGGTTCAGCGTCCTCTGACCGGAGTTATAATCCTCTCCAGGTGAGAAAAGATACTGGGCTGATCTCCAACAGGTGTTCTGCTAGCGATTTCACTTCCAAGTCGAGTTGTAACTTGATGGTCGTGCCAGAGGAAAACAATACAACAGTTACTAGTATATTACAGTTAAACCATTCTGTACCTAAAAAGACACAACCTTTAAACAAAACCAGAAACGAATCATCTCCGGAAAATTCTGATTTGAGTACATGATAGAATAATAAAAGTGAGAGATTAAAAAAAAATAGACCATATATTACTTGTATAAACTGAAGGGAAAAAATAAAGTATCGCAAGGATTAATAAATAAATAGAAATAACAACAACATAAATTAACTATTATTGTTATTATTATTATCATCATCATTGTTATTATTATTATTATCTTCATTATTATTTTATCATTATTATTGTCATTATTATTATCATCATTATTGTCATTATTATTATTTTATGATCATTATCATTATTGTCATTATTATTATTATTATTATCTTCATTATTATTTTATCATCATTATTGTCATTATTATTATCATCATTATTGTCATTATTATTATTTTATGATCATTATTGTCATTATTATTATTATTATCTTCATTATTATTTTGTTGTTATTATTATTATTATTAATATTATTATTTTAACTATTAGAGTATATTAATTTATAAATACTCGGCTGTTAGATGTGAAACACTTGTTAATTCTAACATGTAGGCTTCAGAAGGAACTGTCCACTCACTATTAATAAAGTAATATTTAGTTTTACAGATATCCCTCTTGTAGATTGAATGCCAATATCGAGAGTGCCCCGCACCCTCCCCCACCTTTAATAACATGGACAGATTCCCGACATCGGTCAGACCATTTCCTCACGTTCACCACACCGATCATTCAGTGTTGCGATCACTTATTTCTTTCGTTCAGTATATATTTTATACTCGCCAATTTTAAAGGCATACTCTCACGGAATTTAAGGGGCTTTGTCTCTAAATAATAATATATTGATTACAAATGAAACTTACATGCATATACTAAGTTTGTGATACTAGATCTCGCGTTCATATCACGCAAGACGTTTTAACTGAACCATGGTATAGGGAATTCCATGTCGAGTCGCTCGATTGTTTTCACATTTCGATTTACGGTTCTTTACTGTAATTAAATTATTATTTTTAAAATATTGATACTAAGCAAGATGCGGTGGTTATGTAAGTACTTTAATGAAGTATTTCTATTAACAAATTAAATGTTTAAATTTAAAATTAATTCTATGTTTGGAAATTAATTAGGTCAGGGATCCATAACAGTATGTCTTTAAAGCTTCAACATCTAAGTGGTTATATAATAGTGATAACGATTTGTATGACTCCCGTCCACGTGTATGTTGGTCCGTCTGTCTTTCTGTCTGTTTGTCTGAACTTGTCATATCTGTCTTGTTTCTCTGTGTTAGTCAGTTATTAATTTAAATTCTATCATTTCCCATAATTTTTAGAGGATTCTTAGAAAATTAATGCCACTTTGGTCTCTTATTAAGGAAGAACGACACAATTATTTTCGTTTTCCAACCCTCGTCTCTGAAAAAGTCTGAGACCAAGAGATATTGTGATTGTCCAGCACTCATGAATAACTAACAAAAGAGAGGCTACATTATGAAATGTCATTTTAATTAAAATATGTTATTGTTTATTTTTAAAGGTGCACTATCATAATTACAAGTGTCGTATTTTGCTATTTTTTAAATACATTGTATATATGTATTAGTAAAAAAAAAAAAAAAAAGGAAAAAATAACTGAATTCCTATAAGCATAATATCCTAATTAACTACACAGTATTTAAAAACAATATATATATATATAATAATAATAATAATAAATACTACACATTCAGATTATAATGGTGTGCAATCATATAATAAAGGTTCTTTCCCGGGATGAATATGGCCCCAAAGATTATAAGTTGTCATTTTAAGTACACTATACTTCGCGTCACCGGAAGTGGAACAACAAAACACCAGCGTTTTTCAGTTGAAAAATAAGTGCCAAAAGAACAAACAACTGCCTTTCAAACCTTTTGCAACGTCTACATGATACACAAAAGTAATTCACTTCATAACATTTTGAATTATATATGGTTGCTACGGTAACAAAAATAGTAACTGAAAAGTGGAAAACCCCCAGCAAAAAACGCATTAAACGTTTTTTTTCTTTCTTATAACAAATTTAATATTCAGTATATCTTCTTGAAATTTTGTATAAAAATTATGTCTTTCGTTTTATTTCCAAAACTGTTTTCCTTTTTGTTCTACAATCCGTAGAAAAAAAAGTTATTATTAAAAACGATGGTGCCAATCTGACGTGAGGCCAAGTATAGTAGATTACTTTTATTGATATTGGTTGAATTAGGTTGATGGTATACTCTTTATTTCGACATAACTGTTAATAGGACTGCCATCAATTCCAGTCGGACACGCTTTTAATTATTTTCATAGAAATTTTTTTCTTTTTTTTCTGGTAGTAAATTGCTTTTGCTGATAGTAATTTGTTTTGTGCATGTAACTAAAGGCATGCTATTTTGGCAACTATGATGGTGCCTCTTTAAAATTGTTGATTTTAATTTTCTTCAAATGCTCATTCCACCGCCGAGATGAATGTTTTCAAATAGTGAAAAGTTAATAAAATTTAATAGAAAAACATTTTACAATAGTTAAAAGTACACAAGTTTATATATTGCCATCGTAAAAGTTATAATGTAAACCAGATTTTAATTGCGAAAAGCTACATGTCTAAGGGGGTCCTTCACAATTATCAACATTTTCACAAGCGTACAAACCGAATGTTGGGGTGGGAGGTGGAGGGGTAGAACCCATCGTACACTTTCCAAAAATTATTAAAATATCCATCATATTAATGTCACCACTCATTCTTAATAGAAGTCGAAAGACAAGCTACCAGCTGCTCAAGCACCAAAATAAAAAGTAAAGTTTGTTTTATTTAACGACGCCTCAAGAGCACATTGATTTTTATCTCATCATCGGTTATTGGACGCCAATCATATGGTCATTCTGACATATGTATTTAGGGGAAACCCGCTGCGGCCACATAGGCTACTCTTTCCGATAAGCAGCAAGGGATCTTTTATATGCACCGTCCCATAGACAGAACAGCACATACCACGGCCTTTGATAAACCAGTTGTGGACCACTGGCTGGAACGGAAAATAACCCAAATTGCAAATGGGTCCACTGAGAAGGATCGATCCGATGACCGACCGGTTCACAGGCAGACACACTACCGTTTGAGCTAGATCCCACTCCTCGTACTTGAAAGGTCTTTGAATTTGATAACCCTATATAAAGTGTGATAGCTTAGCAATACATGTACTTATTTTTTTAAAAGCTGATATTTTTATGAACGTCTGCAAGACACGTGTATAATAGTATCATTTACAGCACTATTTATATCTCATTTTTCATTAACAGGTATTTCATGTCACTATGACTTCGTAATCTTAGAGACATCACAAATAGATGAAGTTGTCCCAATGGAATAGTTTCCTCATTTTTGCATCTTAACATCTTTTCTTCAGAAAATTGTCTTTGATGTCTGACCTTTCAATAGCACAGAATAGCTGTTATTTTCCTCAACAACAAACTATATTCAAAATACTTTGTTAAAAAAACCTTATCATCTCTGTTCTTGCAAAACCATGTGTGTGACCAATTTCAATAAATGGCATTTTTGTGGTCATTAAGTACCTTGGAACAGCATGCATTCATTTGACTAACTGTTTGTTTGATCAGCCAATCAGATGCAGTAAATTCATATAATTTCAAAACCATGTATGTTTCAGACCATTTTACTTTATCTTTCAAAATAATTTTGTTATTGTCAGATGTGTGGTTTTGCAAGAACAGTGACAATATAGCATAAAATGTTTTTATCATATTGTTTTAAACATAATGTACATGGATAGAAACTAACACTCGCCCCTTACCCAAGGCGAGTTAAAATTGCTGGGGGCAAGTAAATCCTTACTGACGCTAGTCCCCCAGGCCAGTAGATATTTTTTTTCCAATCTTGTATTACTAATTTGTATTATTTTGAGATAGAAGTTGTCAGACTGATAATTTGTCAATCAAACCTATATTATACACCACCTTTTAAGTGAGTTCCCTAAAATTAAGAAAAATAACAACTTAGTTGCACCGATACGATTTGTCTTCTCAACGTGAACTACATGTACACGTTACATCTGTAATTTGTGTTATGGATGAACCTAGTCATAAAATTAAAATGGGGGACTGGTAACTTTTTAAACTACTAGTCCTCCAGGCGAGTGAAAATAATTTTATAATTTCTACCACTGATGTACCAAATTCACAAAGCCTGATATTATTAAACACAACTGTTTATAATTAAATTTCTATTACAATCATTACAGTTTAAAGGTGTCTCATGGTCAAGGTATTAGCAACGAGTTTTGTTCATTTCTCGTTATGGAACTTCTTTTTAACAGCTGTGTTTACAAACTATACCGGATGACCTCAAGTATTTAAAAAAAATCAATTGTATTAAACTAAAATAAATAATTTGCATACTCTTTTAATAAAGATAATATAGATAATATTGTGGGCTACCAAATCCATAAAATTTAGTTATTAGACCAAAATTTTTAAATAAACTTGTACGCGCACACGGTTTCGATGGCAGATTTCAACATTGGAGATCCCAACACAATATTTGGATTCGACATGGAGACATTTTGACTTTCCTGAGATATTTGATCATGATTTTGACAACTTAGTGGCATCAACGAATAATGAAGCTGGGATAAAAGAAATGAAAAAAAAGTTGGAATGCAACCCTGAGTCAAGCACGTCGCAGATGTCAACATTCAGGTTTATAAAGTTAACCGAGGAAGAACAATGAGGTCATTTAAAAATATGAATCATTTAAAAAATATTTGTTCTTTAGTATTCTTGAGCAATATTTTTGCAGTACTTTCCCAAAATAAATGAAAACAAAATATGAACTTGTTTGTGTAATCACTAAAAATGTATGTTTCAAATTTAATTATAAGGAATGTCTCTTTATTTCTTTTAGATTCATCGGGGTATGAAAAAAAAAATATCTGCAATCTTTTGTGTGAACCGCTTCGCTGCTTCACACAGTTTGCGGATGATTTTTTTGTTCATACCCCGATGAATCTAAAAGAAATAAGAGACATTCCTTATATGAACTGTACCAAGTCCTGTATATAATGAATTACATTTAAATAAGAGTAAAACAGGCTTTGTTCATTCAGTGCGAACTATTAAACATTCTGTATTAATAGTGTTAAAAATTCAGAACTGAGCAAAATATATTAAACATAGTGTTTAAGCTGTCATTCGCCAATTCGCCAAATACGAATTAAAATGGAATTTGTGAATCCACTGGATTACAAAATCGCCAAACAGCTAATTTGAAAATTTTCGTGTCACTTTCGACCTGCCACTGTTTTGACTCTCTTCTTCCTTGTTACTTGTCTAATTCCCACCTTTAATTGGTCAGGAAACCATCTAAATACTACTTGTTGTATCTACGCATTTTTATGCATACATACACAGTTCATTCAGATAACATCAGAAGAGCTTGAACTCAGTAGCTTTGTTGTCAGTGGAAATAACTCAGCCTTTTCCATTACTTACCATTCATTCGGTACACTTCGGATTATTTCGTCTCTGACAATAACATTGCTCCGTGTTTCAGTCTTTAGTTTAATATAGCCAAAATAGTAGACCATTTAGTGTTATTTGAAATTAGTCGGCAAATCAGAAAATACAAACGTATTGAATAATAATTCAACTTATACAGCAAATATACTGCATAAAATCTTTTTTTTTTGTTAAGCCTTAATTTTGTTCAATTTATTTGGCTAACTGAAACTGAATTTGGCTACAGAATTTCTGTCCAAATTAGCCAAATTGCTAATGATTTTTACAGTCCAGCTTAAACCCTGAAACACATGTACTAACCTTACTGCATTCAGCATATTGTATCAAACATACATTGTACAGTATATTGTATCAAACATACATTGTACAGCATATTCTATCAAACATATATTGTATCAAACATACCATTGTACCGCATATTGTATCAAACATACATTGTACAGCATATTGTATCAAACATACCATTGTTCAGCATATTGTATCAAACATACATTGTACAGTATATTGTATCAAACATACATTGTACAGTGATAAATACTCTGTATTTAACATATTTTAAATGTACTGTATTTTGTACATGTATTAACTTTACTACATTCAGCATATTGTATCAAACATACATTGTACAGTGTTAAATACTCTGTATTTAACATATTTTAAATGTACTGTATTTTGTACATGTATTAACCATACTGCATTCAGCATATTGTATCAAACATACATGTACATTGTACAGTATTAAATACTCTGTATTTAACATATTTTAAATGTACTGTATTTTGTACATATATTGATTATAGTGTTAACCATACTGCATTCAGCTTATTCTATTAAACATAGTGTTAAATATACTGTATTTAACATATTGAGTGTACTTTATACTGAACATATTGTACTTGTAATAGTGTTAGATATAATAACCTAAACAAAAAGTATTAAACACAATTAGTAAACATACAAATGTATATATTTAGCATATTGTATTTAATTTTAACATACTGTGTTAAATATACTGTATTCTGTACATACTCGTACTGTATGAAACACACACTGAATATAACATTTACAGAACTGCTTAATAAGTAAATGATACATGACCTGGATCTATTCTGTCACGAAGGAAAAAAGAAAGAAGAAAAACGTAATGTTTCGTGTGAGACGACTATGAAACGTGGTGTCTGACCTTTACTGACGTGCTGATTGCCTTCGTAATCATTTCTGTGCTAATCAGACTTTATCGCTTTCTCCTGCACATGTTTGTCAAAGATGAGCTATGGACTTTTGGTGTTTAATGGAACATATTATGAAGTAATGGTCCTCCTTGTATTATTATTGCCACATAATGTCTCATTGATTCATCTCTTCAGCTTCATATTCAGATCTCTGTCTGTACATTTAGGCATTAAATTTAGTGATGCGTATGATTTATTATCAACTGACATTTATTTTTTGTATTAATCTTAATCTCTTGATATAAACATAGAAACAGTAAATTGCCTAACTAGTCACTGCTGGTCTGTAGTGTAGAAAACAGTATCTTGAAGGACAGGAAGTACTGTTAGAATACTAGTAACCAAACAACAGTTATAACAAATTACATATATGCGTCCCTTAACATTCATGATAGTTGCAAAGTGCTGTTACGTGTCTGATACAGTTAGTTTATCAGTGTGTTACTAAAGAGAATACATAGTGTTTCCTTGTCTTTCAGTATGACAATCTTAATTTATCAGTCTTTTTGATAATTACACATTTTACTGACATTTATTATTACCCTCAGATAAATATGTACTATTATTGTATATATTATATAATATATTATTATTATTATTATATATTTAATAATATTTATACATATGTAATGACTATTAATCTTTTTATACTACGCATTTATTACAAGACAATGAAGCAAAGTATACCATCCTTGGCATTGTCAATTAATCCAAGACCAATAAAAAAGAAAAGAATAATATGTTAGATAAATTACAACTGAGGAAGCATTTTATAAAACTAACAAAGACCATGCAAAATTTGAATAAATGGGTAGATATATTAATTATATAATTATATTATAAACTGCTTGTTTGATGTGTTATGTAAAGTTATATACTTTATCCCCAAATGCAATCCTGGAAATAAGCAGCTGACCATGGACATTGTCTGGTACTAATGTTTAATTCAGGCTCTTGTGTTTTAACTTTTAATGAAAAATATTTTTTAAATTTAAAATTGACTCATTGCAGCTTGGGAGTGGGATGTAGCTCAAGTAGTAACGCGTTCACCTGTGAAGTGGTCGGTCGTCGGATCGATCCTTTTCAGTGGATCCATTTGCAGTTTGGGCTATTTTCCATTCCAACCAGTGGTCCACAACTGGTTTATCAAACCCTGTGGTATGTGGTGTCCTGTCTGTGGGACGGTGCATATAAAAGATCCCTTGCTGCTTAATGGAAGGAGTAGCCTATGTTGCGGCAGCAGGTTTCCTCTTAATACATATGTCAGAATGACCATATGTATGACATCCAATAGCCAATGATAAGATAAAAATCAATGTGCTCTAGAGGCGTCATTAAATAAAATAAACTTTACATGAAATTAATGCATCATTTACTTTCGGTGATGTTGGTCAAATTAAAATGCATCAATTAATAATTCTATCTATGTAAGAATCAAATTTTACACTGATGATTTGTTTGTGTGGATTTCATGATTTACAGTATACAAAATGTTTTCTTTAATGAAAACCTTTTTTATATCCAAATCATATTGACTATCTTATGAATGGTATTTAACAATTATAAATAAACCCGGTTAAAAACCATTTTTTTCCAGAATCCTCATAGTCCACTGAGCCGGAACTTTTGTGAAGATGAAGGATGTGAGTTAAATCACCTTCTGTCTCGATGCACCAAACTGCAGAAACTAGTAAACCCATACGAGTTATCAATGAACTCACTGGGTACATACATCACAAATAAAGCTGTTGCTGAAAGGAGGGTAGGACGTCTTGCCCTAAAAATATTGTCCTTGCATCAAAAAATAGCTTTTTGTGTTTCCAAGCTAAATGGAAAACTTGGAAATGCACACATTATTATTTCAGCTTTGAATGCTGTTTGTTGTGTAGCATGGCTTTTGTAAGTAGTGGTAGCAAGCAAATTCCTATCATTAATTTCATGATCCAGCTAGTGGTTACAAATGGTGTAATACAAAACATGATATGTCGGTTGGAGAGTCCTTATAAAAGATTATTCCTTCTAGTTGGAAAAAGTAGCCTATATAATGGTAGAAGGGTTTATCTATCGGTTGCAGATATTGATTAAACAGTATGCAGGGGCATCATTAAACAGATGTGAGCTTCTGTGGTTCAGTGTTAGAATATTGGACTTTCAAGCTAATGACAGTGGGTCAAAACCCATTGGAGGCTGGCTCACATTATATGTCAAAATAACCAGATGTTTGACATCCAATAGCCATTGATTAATGAATCAAAGTGCTCTAGTAGTAAATGTCATTAAACAAAACAAAAAAGACTAATTTGATTTTTTCTTCTTTCTGATATCAAAGATCAACAGTATTAATTTACATTGCAGCTGTAATTTCAACCTTTGGTAAGATTTATGTTGGTTTTTATAATTTATTTTTATGGTTTTTTCACCACATTTTTTGAAAGGATTTGAATTATTTGTTTTCCTCATTTGATGCAGGTGCTTTTTGCATGTTCTTTGTTGGTGCTTTGCATTTGATATCTAAAAACAGGATTGCATGAATAACCGTTATCCACCTATGCATGCATGTGTGTGTTCTGCATGTTCTGTCACGTACTTGAAAATTGGCTGACATTTTATAAATGATTTAAAAGATAAAAAGTAATGAAGAAATGTATATACATGTATTAACAAGCAGACTGACAAACACTTGGTGGAATAGTGTTAAAAAATCACTCTCATTTACTATAGGTATTTTAATGAAACTGTTTACATGATCTCATTATGTATCAAAAATCACATTAATTTCTGTGCATCAAAGTTAAGATTACTGGTTAGTTTTAGATATCATGTTTTATTTTCTATTTTCCTTTTGCATTATAACATTTTAGCTGTTGCATGTTTTCACATTAACATTTGAAAAGATTGTGTCATTTGATTTGCTTTTGTTGTTGTAACTAACAATGAACAGCAAGGTTTTTGTTAATGTTTGTAAATCAGCAATCATTTATGAACCAAAAACGTATTTATATTAAAAGCTGATGAAATAATTTACAAATTAAGAAAACACTCATAAATATACAGTACCAGAATCAGTTATATGTTTGTTATTAAATTATTTTTGTTTATAAGTTACTTTAAACATTTTGTTAAAAAAAATTTTTATTAGTATCCAATCACAATTTAGTAGCATATTCTAGTTCAATGTCCTAGTTTACTGTTAGTAACTAGATTTATTATACTTTTCTGTTTTTGTTTGTTTATTGTGTTGTTTTGTATTATTTAGCTATTTTCTTTGCTAGGCAACAACTACACTAGTGCTATGGTCGGCTCTCACTAACAGGCCTATTCTAGCAAAGGTATTCTGGAAAAAAACTGATGACCCCATTGCTGTAGCACTAGTGGTGAGCATGCTACTTCACAAACTGGCCAAGGAATGGTGCAAAGATGTTGACATGAAGAGAAAGGTCAAGGCCACTGCTGTGTATGTTTGTTTTTGTGGTATTTAGAATGTCTAATAGCAGGTAATTAATAATATGCTTGAATGTCATTAAACATGAAATCTTCTTTATTGAAATCTTTATTTTAATAATAAAAACATATTTGTTTTATCTATTAATGTCCTACAGTTAATTCAATTCATACTTATACATATGAATAAAAGTTTTTTTGTTTTTTTTCTCTTTTATTCTTAGCTATTGTTTCATATTTTTGCATTTGACTTGTATATTATGTATGTTTATTAATACAATTTAATGAGGTAATATTGGATTTTCTGTATATTTTGATTTTACCTAAAACATCCTCTTCTGATAAAAGAGTAACTTATCCCACATCATTTTCTTTTCTTATATTCTATATGATCAACACCTAAAATCAATTGATTAACAATATGAAGGTATGTCATTAAATATACATTTCTTTTCTTTGGATCAGTTCTTGTTGGATTGAAATGAAATGGTTAAATAATGAAATGTTTGAATGTAATAACTATTTCTGCTATTGATCATTCTCATTTTTAAAACCCTGTTTTGTTTCAGAGAGTTTGGTAAAATGGCTGTTAGTATGCTAGATCTGTGTTACCAGGACTCCAGCATTCAGGCATTCCATGCTCTCAATAAAAAGCTTCAAGACTTCAACAACAAAACCGTGGTTGAGATTGCCAAAATGGGAAACAATAAGTTTTTCATAGCACACCCCTGTTGTCAGAAGTGGCTAGCACAAAGGTGGCTGGGCTGCCTTCAGATTCGAGAGCTTGACTGGGGAGGTCGAGTCAAACTGCCGGACTGGCTGAAGGTAAATAGAACAGCTTTCTTATTGATGACTCTTTTTGTTACTATTCTATTTTTTTGTTAGTGTTCTGCTATTTTTCATCTGATGGGCCCCAGTTATTTGTATGTGTACCAACTAGTGCAGTAACTTTCACACATACACTCTTGATTTTGTTCAGCAATCAAATTTGAAAATAGTATTTTCCTCCTTTTTTCAAGGTGGACTTGAACTCATGTTTTAACACATTTTGAAATGACATATTACTAAATAATTTTATGTATAATATAATAACAAAAACCTTAATAATAATTTCATATACTTTATATTTTGTTGAATATTCTGTTTTCAGGTATACTTGAGTGTGTTCCTCATTTTCCCCATGTTTATTTGGATTGCATTTGTCCCAAAGGAAAATGTGAAACAAAAATTTGAAACAGGCAAGATCTTTTTCTAATTTAATGTATTTAAAATATTTTGTATATACAGTGAAACCCCATCTAACAACCACCCCGGTACTAAGACGATCCCCCTATAAAGACCGATATTTTAAAGATCCGAATTTCTCTTATTACTTTTATAGTAAAACTACCTCAAAATTAAGACCACCCTGCTATTCTGGATTATGGCCAGTAAAATCAGTCCCAATGGTTGTTTTCAGTGTATTTTGACTGGACTAAAGCGACCAAATTAAAATAGCAAGCCTCGTGTATTTTCCTTTTACACATTAAATCACTGTAATGGTCAAAATAGCTGCTCTGTTCTTATCCAAAATTAACAGATGGCATATAGGTGCAATAAACCTCTTAGTTTCATCTGTATAAAATAATTAAAATAAGTTGATTTCAGGTACGCATTTAAAATGATTTTAAAAATTACATGTGGTACTTTCAGTTTCTGAAAAATATTGGCAGCCGTTTAATATTAATGATGCGATGTAACGATGATTGGCTGTAGCTTATAATTATTGTTAGTCTGGTACACTTTGATATTACGGTAACAGACACATTGTACACAAAATGCATTGTAATAGTGTGGGCGATGGCGAGACTGAAGTTGGGTCGACAGACTTGACACTCGTATATTCTTAGTGGTTTACCACCAACTCATAGCTAATTGTTAATTAGAATACTACCCAAATAAACTGACAGACTAATGCAATAGATAACAAAGAAGTGTTTCTAACTGCTGTCAACTATAGACAGTTTTTTCATATAATTTGTCAAAATAACTGAACAAAAAGAGTCACAGTTGTCTTTTTAATAGTGCTTATTTAGAGTATTGTATTGGTACATGAATCATGTGTATTAAAATGAATGATATGTGAGATAATTACTTGCTTTATTATATCAGAACATGATTGGGGTAAAAGCCTAACCTGGTACTAAGACCACCCCGCTATTAAGACCAATTTTAATAAGTCCCACTGGTGGTCGTAATAGCAGAGTTTCACTGTAATTATGTACCATAGTCATATCAAACAGTATTTCCGTGACTGTTTTTATACATAACAAATAATGTAAATATTCTAATTTTATTTTTAATATTTGTTTAGGAAGTAATATTTGAACTATGTGTCATGTATTTAGAATTTTTTTTTATATTTATATACTATAGAAGTTTATATTTGTTTGTTTATACCTTACAGAGGATGATGACGAAGAGGAAGAGTTTGCTGAAAAAACTATGCTGTTGCGACCAATGTCTATACAAGAGAAAAAATATGTAAGAGCTAAATTATAAAGTTGAAATAATATAGAAACAGAAAAGAAATTATTTAGGTGATTCTGAAACGAGTTAGAACAATTCTAAAAGTTATATATTTGAACAGTTTAATTTGTCTAAATGATGTTGGTTTTTATTTCAGAAAAGAAAAGAATCTAATATGAAAGTTAAATTCAAAAACCTGATTGACAGAGGGGAGGTAACTCTGAAGCTGCCAGTTTACAAGCAGATCTACTATTTATGGAATGCACCAATAACAAAGTTTTGGCTGAACCAGGTTTGTAACATGCAAACATCGGGTTTTTTCTTCAAATAAATCAAAAGTTATTTTATGTGTTGTGTGATGGGAAATTTACAGCTAATAAAAGTTGGCAACAATTTTCATACATGAATCATTTATCACCTCACAGTTCATGATTAAAAAATTAGTTGGAGTGTCATTAAACAAAAATAACATAAAAATTAAATTATAGGGCTTCAATCTAGAAGTGACTGCAAAGTACTTGATGGTGAATAAAATTTTGAGGTACATTATCAGCTATGCTTTCAAAATAAATTAATCATTTCCATGACATGCACTTAAATTAAATAGTTAAAGATATCAACATCCATTAACCTTTAAAATATGCAGATATGTATTTAACAGATATGTCTCTGGTCAGGAATGATTTACTGATTTAAATTTGATATTCAGTGAACATTATTAATCAAGTAGTGAAACATAGCCACCTGCCACCTTTTGATGAGAGCCCTGCAGTCACTGATTTCTTCTTGCAGTTGTTCTATGTGTTCTTCCTCATACTGTTCAGTGTGGCTGTGTTGTGGCCATCTTGTGGAGACCTCCATCTCAATTTGGCTGTGTTTGTGTGGACCTTCATCATTTGGATTGAACTATTCAGACGAACATGGATTAAGAAATGGGTAAATTACAATATTTTGTCTTTAGTTTTAAAAGACATTTTCCCCACATTTAGTAGAATTTATTCCACAGTAACATTCTGTTCTGACACTTCTAATAAAAATTATAGCTTTAGATGCTAATTGCTGTTCAAATTGTTTTTAGGTCAGGCTTGTCAAAATAGAAAATTTGCATGAGCCATAAGTAAGTTATGCCAAATACATATCAAGCAACCTATTTCATTTTGCATAACCCATTTACAAAATATGTTTTTATGTCCTAATTTATTGCACAAACATAAAATGGGTTTTCGTAAAACTAGATGCACAAACCAGACAATCATATGCATAATTTTGACAGGCAATTTGTTTGGTAAAATCAGCTTTCTTCTTACCTTCTTTGTATTATGTTTTTTAACATCTTTATTACTTGTAGAAACATCCAGAAGTTCCGATATTTTGGACTTCATTTGAGGTGGTACTGATCATTTGTTTTTTGCTCCTATACCTGGTCTTCCGAATCGTCCCCCACTTTGTGCAATATGTCGACTACATGACCACCAAATTCATCATGAGCATTGGTCTTTTGTTTTTTTACTACCGCACCATGGCTGTTTTCTTACCCATCAGCCCAACACTTGGACCCATGCTAATTAGTATCACACGAATGGTAAGTTGTGATGGCTTTTCTACTCCCTATTTACCTTTAATAATAATAATAATGCCAATAATAATTACATCATGGTCAAATTGTGACGCTGGAATTATGTGATTTTTACTTAATATGCTTTACATACAAGCTAGGCTCAAGTAATTTCAAGGTTATTAACTGTCAAGTAGCTCAGTTGAGTTTGACATTTTGCTCCTTTTGCCAAAGCCAATAGAAAAGTTGTGTACTTTTCCTTGAAAGTCTTCTGTGTTCAGAATTCTGTACTTTTGATTAAAGTTTATACTTGGATTTCTATGATATTACTAGACGATGCAACATATATTTGTCTTAATACAGAGTGATACGACGTTGTGTGATTTGCTTGTTTTAGGTACGTAAGGACTTTACCACATGGATGAGGATGTTTCTCATTGTTATGGTTTCGGGTGGGATAACTATCCATGCTGTTCTGTACCCAAGCTACCCACTAGATATTGATGGCATTAAGAAGGCTCTAGCTAGAGCTTTTTTTGCCATGTTTCTCACCAAGATAGATGATTTAGATGGTATGTAGTAATTGTATTAGGCTTTATGTTGCAATAATTGTAGACATATTTTATATAATTTTCATTTCATTATCATTAGTTGATTCCTTGTTTTGTTTTATAAACCTGCCAACCTCATGCTCCTGGGCGTATTTCCTTTTTCTTACAAAATATAAAAATAAATCATTTTTTTAACACTGATTAAAAAATAATAGGATCTAAAATAATTCAAAATTGTATGCTGTGGAAATATGAATTATTAGTCTTTTAGAAAACATCAATAGTAGAAATAACTATAAACATCAATACAGCTATGTAGAAAACCACCAAAAATAATATTTTAAAAAAACATTTAATATTTGAAATATTTGTCCAAAATTAAAAAGTAAAATTGGAGCTTTTAGTTTTGAAAACTTTCTCTTAGAAATAAGTTAATGATTTTTCATGGGGATTAGTGATCTTAGAGGATTAGTCTCCTAAACCAAAGGAAATATGTTTTTCATCCTACTTTCCTCAGAAGTGAAGTTAATGCTGTAAACATATGTGTTATTTGTTGCATGGTTGGATATATTTTTTATTTACATATGAATTTTGTTTTTAATAGGCGATGACAGCTGCTCCTACCTGTATAACAACAGAACATTAGGCTCATGTCATCGTATGTTTTAAGCCTTTATTACTTTTGAATTTTTGCTCATTTTTTAAAATCTTCAGAAATTTGACTCATACTGAATAGTGTGGGGGTGGCAGTTTGGGAGAATGGGTACACTACAGGGCTGGGGAAAATGCCCTTTTTTTGCTGGTCTGGGACCGATTGGCAGACTTTGGGACCGAAAGAAATTTTTAAAATCATAAGTTTGCCGGTCCTACTTTGGTAATGTTCCGGTCCGAAGCATAATTTTTATCAGTCCGTTTCACTTGTCCATTTCTTTTATTTGATCGACTGTCATTGCTGGTGACATTTTTTTGCAAGTAATTATCTTACACCATCAGTTAAGTGGTGTTTATACTGAATCATAAAACACTCGTGTCGGCCCAAGAATCAGTACTGAAGTGTGTTAATTATTGTTTCCTTTCACAGTCAGTTACCGGAAACAGAAACGGTGAA